>JAQMYL010000019.1:6593959-6604473 GCA_030014365.1 Clarias pachynema
TAATGACGGCGCGCTCGCTGCTTGCTCCTCGCCACTCTCGATTTATGCAAGGCTAGTTAGTTCATATTTATCAGCGCCGAGTTCATTTCTAGGGCTACTGGAATGTATTTTTTTTTTCACCAATCGCCCTGAACTCTTCTCTTTCGCTATTTAACTAATTCGGATTCAGGTAACATAAGCAGATTTTTCACGCTATTGGTGTTTTTCTTAATTAAGAAACAAATGAATTCTCCCCAGCAAAATAGATGGAACAACGGGATAGCGTGCCAGAGGCCAGATGCTGCTGCTCTTAATTAGAAGTCACTCCATTGTCTGAGCCTTTCAAATGAAGCTCCAATCTAAATGGATATCAAAAGAGCTGCCGAAGTAAAGGTGAGGGAGAAAGACGGAGGAAGGGCGAGAAATCCAAGCGTTTCGAATAATCCGGGTTAAAAAAAAAAAAAAGATAATGGAAGACAAAAGATATGTCCTGGCAGAAGGAGACTTCTACCTGTGGGTGAGGGAGCAGGCCGAGTTCTTTGGCCTCACAAGGATGAAGCTGAAAGACTTCCGTGCCCTCAGTCTCTCCCTCCGGCGACTAAAGTTCGGATGAGAGACGGCTTTTAAGTTTTGGATCGTCTCGCTCTGCTTTGCGCTTAAACAAAATAACATAACTTGGCTTCTGGAGCATTTTTTTTTGCAGTAATGATGTTCATAGCCTTGAGACAGCAGGAAAAAAAAAAAAAAAACAAGAAAATCTTTTTTTTTTTAATGCTCAAATGCCGAAATAACAAACTGAGGTAGAGGGATGATTTTTCAAAGCTGTTCGGTTAGAAGCGTAGTCAGTTCAATACCCTGTGCCCACATGTACTGCCAAGCCCACAGGTCTTTCTTGGGATGGCATGGCTTCGGAGCTCGGGGCAGATGGGCCAGGGCCCAGGACCGCTCAGACCCGCGGGCCATTCTGACGACGCCCGCTGAACGTGCCAGGCTGGACCGCTTCAAAGCACCAGCATTCGGAGGTTCAGGTATGCGGCGATATCATTTTTTTCCCTCTTTGTAATGCATCCAGTCAAAGGCGACTTTTAAGTCTCACAGTGCCTCTGCTTTCATTTCAGCCACAGCCTCGTAATTGATTTGCTGCGTTTCCAAAAAAAAAAAAAAATGGACGGCCAGCGAGGTTTAGGAAAATGATCGACCCTTTTTTTTTTTTTTTTTTTTGTGACACTGCCGCACAGGAGAATCTCATAGCATCTGAAATACCAAAACGTTACTTTAAAAACTTGCTTGAACTTTAGAATATTAGTAAAAGTATCCAAGCACACGTCCTGAAATAACGATTTCAAGCACTCCCTAGGCGTCTGTCTTCCTTATTAAAACAGGCATGTTTTAAACACCTCTACTTATCCGACCAAATTACCATAATCCTCCCTCTGTTCAGCTCGTGCACTTTTTTCCTGGCGCTTGTTTATTTCTATCAGCTCAGGAGATTAGGCAGGCAGATTACTCTGCGTCAAAACACGAGACGCCATCAAAGACGGCAAGGATAATGTCACTCTCTCTAACACCCCCCCATCCCCCCCGCCCCCTCCCCGTCTTTACCGAGTGCTGGAACAATGGCAGAGCGTGACAACGGGACAAGCTGATCCACAGGGACGGGTTGTGTGTAAACGCTGGGGCTGAACACGGAGTTCAGGGAATTACTCCGATTCGACGGCTGGAGGCGTTTATGAACCCAACATGATGAGGAAAAGCCTGTCCTGCCCTTTCTGGTACTCCATGTGATCAGACTTACATTTCAATTAGGGGTGATTAAAAAGCACATAGAAAGGGAATTTGCTGAACAAGACCACAGTAACGACTTTAACATTGAGTTCAGAATAACGGTAGTACCAGTGTTGATGAAATATTTTATATTTAAAGCATCTAGAGTTGTAACAATCCAATGATTTGGCTTGATAAAATGACTTAAAAGGCAAGTGAAATGAATCAAGTAGAGATGAGAATCACGAAGGATGAGCTGATACGATATTATCACGATACCTAGGCGTCGATTTGATTTGTATTGAGATTCTGTGTCATGATTTTATAAACATCACAATGCTTTATTACTATTATTATTATTTATTTATTTATTTATTCATTCATTTATTGGTGTTACAATTTTAAACCACACAGGATACTATGCTGCATGCCAATGTGTGAATAGTTTAGCATGCACCTCCAACATATTTCCAGCTCAAATGCAAACACATACAAATAAAAAAAATTTATATACAATTTTATATATAATTATATATTCAAATAATTTATTTGGAGTCAATGTGGCAATACTTGATGTTCCATACAAAAGAATTGCAATACATAAATGAATCATTTTTCCCCATCTCTAGAATCAAGGCAATAAATGCCTTGTTACAAATTCACTCATCTATAATTCTGAACATTTAAAAAATATTCCTTCTCAATGTCATCATTATTCGTTAATTAATGGCCGCCTATATCAAGTTCTAAACTAAAATAATCACACGTCAATCAAAAACTACTAAATTGAACATCATAGCAAATTTAGGGGCATCATTAAATATCAAATATTTGTTTTAAAAATCTAAATCATCAGAGTCAGCAGGGTTTTCCTGCCGGCATCTCTTCAGGCTTTCTCAAAAGGGACAAACTTATAGTTTGCTTTGTGACAAACGTGCTCCTGAAATAAAAATTGATTTGAATCGATTTCTTTATGAATCGAACTAGAAGGTTTATACCCTTTATAAATATCCGTGTAAGAGTGTAAGTCGTGACACTTAAGTTAGCTAGCTAATTTTCTACACAGTGGTTATCTATCTACCTTGCATTTCTATATTGCTCTATTAATTAGTTAAGCCATGTGATTTAACTAATTGAATCATTGTGAGAGTTTCTGATTCAAAATCGATTCACAGTTATAAAATTTTATGTAAACTTCAAAATGGTAAACGTTGGTCTAAAATTTGCAAAATCTCTAAAAACAAATCACAGCTTTTGCAGAAAATAGAAACGACTTCCATCTAGCAAATACTTGCATTTTGAAAGAGTATCGATTCTTCTTCTTTTGAGTTTATGGCCAGTTGGTGCTTTACAGCCAGTCACTGGACTGGAGCATAGAGCAGAAGATTGGCAGGAAGAAACAGATCCTTTTGTATGGGAGATGTCAATTAAACAATCAATCAACAACATAAGTTACACTGCATTTCAATGTTTTTATTATGTGCTTTTAGTAATTTGTAATACTTGCATTTAGAAATGATTTCTGTTTGCCAGTAAACATTAGTGCTACTGAATGGAAAATGGAAATGATCAAAAAATTTTAACGAGTCTACCCTTGATTTTCAGCTCTATTCATTAGATTAAAATATTTGAATTTCTGAAATTACTTTAATCTAGGTTCACCTTATGTTTTTTCAAAGAAAGCTACTTTATTAAACATACAAAACTTGTAACATAATCAACTTAATGTTTAAATAATGCTAATAATTTGAGGATGATATTAGAGTATAGATTGATTTGAATGTATACATTTTATTAAATTTATCCTTAACCAAGACCCATTTTTCCTTTAACAGAAATTATGGAGGATAAAACACAGACCAAATAGACCACAGAACAATTTTTTAAAACATTACCTGGCATTTTCCCTGACAATGTTTGAGTTAAAAGCCCTATGTGCCATATAATTCTTTCAATATTGCCTTATATATTGACAATAAGCCATAATTAAAACTATGACATGCTAATAAATAAATCCTAAGCATTGTTAAATAGGATGAAATGCCTTTTTTTTTTTTACTTTTAAAATAAGTTAGTTCTGTCACATTACCATTTTGGAAATGATGTCATGTGTACACAAACTCACATACTGTATTGTCACATGATTGCACGAGAATGTTCATTAGATGAGTCAAGAATAAACCATGCGCTTTTATGGGCTACAAGCGAGGAACGCACTTATGTCATGAAAGTTAGACATTGACAATAACAAGATTAAAAATAGATTTCAGGCCTCATCTTTAAGCCTCCTTGCGTGTGTTATGAGGTACATGACTCATCAGAAAAAACTCTCATTCAGAAGTCGATGTTGTGCTTGTATTTTTAAGCTAGTCACTTGCTCTCTCACACACACACACACACACACACGCGCACACATTCAAACACATTCACATTTTACTAAACCTGACCCAGTGTTTGAAACAGCGCTGATATTAACACATAAATCAAAAACAATTCAACAAAATGATGTAGACATACAACAAACAGCCAGATTAATCAGGAGTTAGCATCTTAGCTGCAACCAGACTCCCCTCAGAAATCATACATTCATTAGCAGCTATCGCTCTCATGTGCTCCCATCTTTTGATTGCTAATCTAAGGAAGTAAATCTATAAATTCATCATCTGTAACACATCTTCAAAACAACCAAACTAATGGCATGTTTTCCACCCAACATGATGCTAGCAGTAGAGTTACTGTACGCTACTTAGCATGGAATTTCACACGGGCTGTTTCACACAGATGTTAAAGTCCATAAAAGGAATGAAAACCATCCGTTATATTTTATATACGTTATATCAATATTATAATAACATTTATAAGAGATTTATTTCTAATTAAAATGTTTATTTTTAAAAAACTGGAAAAACTAATTCAATATTTTGAATATCCTTTTAATCTTTTTCAGGTTTATATATATATATTTTTAAAAAAGCTTTTAGTATTATAGCTCTTTATCGTGTCACGGACGCAACACAACAGCTCAAGACTGAGTTTAACAACAGTAGCAATAACCACTAATTCAGCTGTGTTCAGCTCCACAAACATTTCTTTCGTTGCGTGTTCGTCTTGGTCTGGCGCACTCAAACGCATGTGTCCAATTTACATTGATGCTCATTAAATAAAACTGCTCAAGAGCTTTTGCTTGATTTTGAGAGATTAGCCAGATGTCTCGTAGCAGTAAGTTAACTGAAACTGCTAGTCAAGCAAACACGGTTTCGCATGAGGAGGCACAGTGTCGCTAATGTCTTCACACAGATTGAGACAAAGTATGGATGAAGACAGAAAGCCTCAGGGACTGCTGTTTTCAAAAGCGCTCGATTCAATCTGGCCTGTGCAGCATGAACGTGTACGACATCGTCTCGAACAAAGAACGTCAAACTCCTTTTTGTTGTTGTTGCTGCTGAAAAGACATGGCTTCGTTTCAGGCAACCGGAGTTGGTGTGGAAATGGGAGGGAATAAAAACATATATTATTGACACACATATATATCATTCCTTTATTTATATACACTGTATATCTACAGACTAACTCACGTTTGTCATAGATTGTCACATGATTGCACCAGTGTTTCATATTGGTAGATATTGCATCTACCAATATGAAACACATCCATTCCGGCTCACCATGTCTTTGTAAACTGCTGCTCGCGCTGCATCACAGGGCAGTGTAACACACTCAGGAAAGTGCTACCCGCCCTCTTCCGCATAGTTACGTATTCTTTTGTACACCGCTCCAAAATGTTTTTTTTTTTTTTATATATATGTTTGCATTTGGGATGGTGACATGTTTCCGTTCCTCTATAATCCTACAGGTGGTGCACGAACTATCTGCTGAGTTTGTTTAGAATTGTAACAAAACCTGAAAAAAATTATATCGAACTGCGATATTTATAAAATTGTGATGCTTAGAAAATCGCAATACAAATCAAAACGTCACCTAGGTAGAGTAATAGTATAGTATCGGGTGGTCTATAGTGAATTACATTCCTATTGGCTAGTGTTGATGGGATTAACGAGAGAGACTGAACATGCCATCTTTTTCACCAAGAGAAAACACACAATTTTGCTCTCTTTACTCCTGGCAACAAAACCTAAATTAAATGTAAATGTAATAGACGTATAAGTTACTTGCCTTTAATAGGAAAAATGCTTGATTCTGATTGGGAAAATTTTTGGTTTACTGATTACTTTTCCAAGAACGTAGTTCCAGCTACAATGTTTATGCTAATGTGCTTATTTTAAAATTATATTGTTTATAGTAACAGCTTTAGCACAGACTACAATAGAAGCTGGATCGATTCAATTATGAATCATTATTTGTTTGTGTGGAGATTCGTGTATCGCCACACTGACTCCAAAATACACATATATATATATATATATATATACAGTATATATATATATATGCCAGCCTGTAAAACACAGCGTTGGCTTTCAGTCTTTTGTTTTGTTTTTTTATTTTTTTTTATTTTTTTTATAATCTCTGTACCATCCGAACAGCTTCAGGCTTAGACTTCATACTGTAAACACTCCCAAATCAAAGGCTGAAGAGAAAAGAGAGAGAGACACTACTGAAAACTCGTTCAAACATTGTGACTTGTGATGATACACTTACAGAAGATATTAAGTTTGGTTCAGGTTAATCCTATACAGTGTGTAAGGCTCATGTCGACTGATCAGAACTAAACACCACACACACACACACACACACACACACACACAAACGCACACACACATGCACACACAAACCCACACTACTTTAAAGCTCTCTAGCCCCGTGAGCCATTATTGATAAGAGAAAGATGCTGGTCAATATACATCATCTAGCTGAAAGGATTACATTCTTATCTGAAATGATATTCAGTAAAGTATGACCACAGCAATGCCACTGGAAGTCTTTTCTGGAATTGCTCGAGTTCTAATAAGAAAAAAAGGAAAAAGTTCGGAAAAAATGTTTTATTGGAATTATGATCGATGTCAAGATTAGTCAGAGAAACAGAGTGTGATTTCTAGTTAAGGCTCTTCTTTGCTGCGCTTTGTTTTCCACATCCAGCTGGTGCAACTTGTATAGAAAGCAAAGTATAGAAGAATTTACACATGTGCGTTATATACGGTATAGTAAACTCGTTGATACAGGGTTATTAAGATAACCAGTTATTTCTATCCAAGCTCTGGTTTTGTGAGTGACCTACAGCACAGACAGCTCTATACAATCTCTGAGTCGAACCCAGCAGGAACCCTAACGTTGGATAACCGCTGTCATTCGGTTATAATGATGTTCTGACGATGTTATTGTTTTTGAAAGTGTCGGAATGGCTTTGAAAAAATAACTTAGAGATAACCTTGAATTGTCCCAAAACACAGTGTTGAAATACAACCACAAAGCAATAAAATTTGTACTTATGTTTGGAGCATTTATATTGATTAACATCAATTTGCACATTGACTTGACCAACTGAAGCAACCCCAGATCATAACACTGCCTCCAGAGGCTTGTACAGTGGACACTATGCACGACGGGTGCATTGCTTCATGCGCTTCCCTTCTTACCCTTAGGGTCAATCTGAACTAAACCACATGATAAATTTTCCAGCGCTCCAAAGTCTTCAAATCTTTAAATCAAATTTTAAATGATCCCCAGCAAATTGAAGCCTTTTTTATGATTAGTCTTACTAACAAGTTGTTTTCTTATGGACACACAGCTGTTTAGTCCCAATCCTGTAAGTTCCCGTCATATTGTGTGTGTATTTGTGTGTACGGAAATGTTCCGTTTACTCAATATTAAACATGGCTACTGATTTTTTTACCATGCAACTTCACCACGTTTTTAAGTGATCTCCATTTATGATTTCTTTCACAGAGTTGAGAGTTTAGCACTGTCCTTACAGGGTTTGATAATGTGTTTATAGCTTCTTAACCCAGTTCCAGTCATTTGAAATCTCCTTAGTTGTTTTCTTTGCTTGATGCAGCCCATTAATTTGACCCTTTTGAGATGGCGACTTTTTGTTTGGCCCAGCAGTGTACCTTGAGGTGCACCTTATCTCCCAAATTACTATACTGTAATATGGTGCTTGCGGCACTCATTGTTATGTACGGTTATTTACTAGCATCAACAGCATGTTGCTTTGTGGTCTGGTGGTTAGTTCACAATGTTCCCACTGCAGAGACCACAGTTTACATCCTTCTCAGGTCATCGTTTTGGCTTTAATTTGGTTTTGGTTTTGCAAAATTGTGTTTTGGAATTGTGTTTTTCCATTGTCATGGAGTCAGCGCAATTAATCAAAGTAATTCTAACCTTCACAAACAACACAAGACAAACACTTTAGACTTGACAAACATAACCTTTAGATTCTTACGTGAAGCTTCATTAAGTACATCAGCTCCCCTGAGCCATGCCCACCTTCTTAAAAAGCTCATTTCCACAGGTTTGCATTAGCGCAGTGATAAAGTGCTCGCCCTATCATCTGGAGATTGCGAGTTCGATCCCCGGGTGATGCTGTAACCTCTCGCAGCCAGAGGTCTAGAGAGCGCTGATTGGCTGAGCTCTCTCAGAGGGGAGGGATGAGAGGTACTGATTCAAGCAGAACAGCTGGAGACTGAAGTGAAGGGATTTTTAACCAGTTGCCAGTTCCTATTATAGCTATTCAACATGTAGTGCAACATGTAGTGCATGTCGCCTATTCAACATGTAGTGCATTCTAAGATGCTTTTCACCTCACCACGATTGCATGGAGTGATTATTTGAGTCTGAACCAGTTCTGCTATTCTCCTTCGACCTTCGACCGTCTCTCATCAACAACTGGACTGAATAATGAGCAAGCCAGACGCATGAGTGGCAAAAAAAAAAAAACCCTTGAGACGACAAGAGGATGTAAAGTGATGACGTTAATCATTCAAGTGATGACGCTAATCATTCTCATCCTGCACTGCAATCTTAATGCTCCTTAACTTTTTCCTGAATCGCAATCGTATAGATAAAATACTATCTAAAAGCAGTGTATATTTTTAAACAGTCTCAAATAACGACAGTTACTCAAGTTGAACGATCAGTCTGCAAGATCAATGAAAACCCAGAGTGAGTGTGTGGAATCGTTTCTGCCTGAACAAGGCCGCAACCACACGCGACGCGGTCAGGCCGCACTGAATCAGCTCTGTGCTAGGGGGAAAAGAGTGTGTGTTAATAACATCCACTTGCAGACGGCAGCCGGCGATGTAATTGGCTAATGTATGCAGGAGCCAGTCCATGTTGGAGGGGTATCAAAAAGCAATCAACGCTCCATCGCTGATGAGGGAGGTGACCATGAAGATGATGCACTGGCCCTCTAAAGCGCTGCACAATCACCAGACATTATTCTCCTGCCTCGACCCCAAACATCAGACAGAAAGAGACAGAGAGGGGGACGAGTATGAATGGAGGGGATGAAGATGATCATTTCCTGATTGAAAGACACCCAGTTGTCCACCTGAGCATGCAGCTACTGTAAGAGCTAGCATTGACTTTCAAATGTGTGTGTGAGAAAAAACATACAAGAGATTGCATAATGAAATCTCACGATGAAATCAAATTTCATTCGATTCACTTCATTAAATTCCACTATTTAAAATGAAATATGAGAAATGCTGTTATTATGCGAGTATTAATTATTCAACATTACAAGATATTCTCATGAGCCGTTCATTATACAACAACGTTAGAAAGAAAATAAGTTTGGTTTCTGTAAACCGCAGTGTCACTGTGAATCACGAATCTGAAAGAAATAGGCACAGTGAATAAAGACTGTTGTGTGTGTGTGCACACTTGGAGTAATGTATTTAGCACTTTGTCCGTACCTAATCACAAAAACACACAATAGTTTTAAAGGTCTGGTTTCCTACTAAATAATTTCCACAATGTTTAACCTGACATTTGTTCCTCTGTTACCAAAAAATTGAAATAAAAAAATAAATAAATCTAAATTACTTGTTTTAGCTAAAAAGTCAATGTGGAGAGGGTTGCCAGGTCTCTGATAGTCAATCGATTCAAAATCATTTTCAAACTCATAAACTGCCCGTCATCTATTGCAATCAAAAATAGTTCAAAATCCATTAAACTAAATCTTCTTAAAGGAACTAAAACTTGCTCTTATGGTACTGTACATTCATCCTAAAAATTATATGCTTATTACATCTTTTTAAACCTCAGATGAGTCAATGATGTAGCAGGACAAACTGAAGACACCATTATATTAGGAACACCCACACATCTGCTCAAACATACCACGATGAGTAGTTGTACAGGTGTACCTAATAAAGTGGAGAGTTACAAATAAATAAACTAGATATGTATCGACTTTCTCTCACTGTATCTCACAATTCTATATGAGCTAAAACACAGATTCACTTTTTACTTTAGCTGAATTAGTTTTAGTTAGGAACGTCATGGAAACAGTACAAACAGAGATCTAAAAATGGACAAACTCACTAGTCTATGTCCCCAAATCTCTCTCTCTCTCTCTCTCTCTCTCTCATTGCTATCTAAGCTCCACTTAGACACAGAGCAGGAGGATTTCACAGATGGCCGCAGTGAGGTTTTAGTCTTAGGCAAAGCGGGCAGCTGATTTCACACCGGTGTGTGTCCAAGTGTGTACATACTCTTACGTGTGTGTGTGTGTGTGTGTGTGTGTGTGTGTGTGTGTGTGTGTGTGTGTGTGTGTGTGCGCGTGTGTGATTCTTTTATGCAAAATAAGGCCA
>JAQMYL010000019.1:6612487-6624069 GCA_030014365.1 Clarias pachynema
CCGATTCCGATGCCAGATTTTTTTGTGGTATCGGCAGCATTTCCGATACCAGTATCGGAATCGGAACAACCCTAGTTCCAACCAAAAACATATTATCCTAACCCTAATTTTAGCCAATTTCTATAAATCCACGCTCTCCAACTCCACCCACCAATCCAACATACAAGCCTGTAAAACCAGAGCTGTACAGCCTGCGTTTGCATACTGCGACCTGATTGGCTTCTTTATTTTATGATGTAATAACCCATGCTGTATCACGTTCGGTTCAGTCATAACCAAAAATCTAATTTCAGGTTCTTCCTACGATTTAAAAGAATGTAACAAAAAACCCTTAAAACTATTTCAGAACTATTTAATAAACATAAGTTTATACTATTAATTATAAATGTACTATTAATAAAAATCTATACAACATAAATGAAAATGCAGCACACTGATGTAATACGGAATCAGCTGAGTGATAATTCCAGCAGTTCTTCATTCCTTTGTCACCATGCATAAAACAGTGTGTGTGTGTGTGAGTGAGTGAGTGAAAGCGAGAGAATAAGAAAGAGAGAGAGAGAGAGAGAATAAGTAGAGTTTGTATTTGGGCAGGTGGAGCCGTGAGCTAAATCATCCCCTGACCCAATATCCATATTCATTACATGCAAAGATCCTCCATGACAAAAAACACACACATGTGCACTAACTTGTATACACACACACTCTCACTGTGACCGCAAGCATTGTAGCCTAACCAAACACGCTTAATTGAGTCATATCTGCACAGCCTGGGCAAGGTGAAAGGGGATGTGCAAGTGTAATGATTGAATTGGAGGTGTGTGTTTATGTGTGTCTGCGAGCGTGTGTGCGTGTGTGTGTGTGTGCATGCGTTCTTATGCGCTGTCCCCCTTTCACTCGCTTTCCATTTGGCTGGGGCCAAACTCGCAATGTTAAACGAGGCGAGTGTGTCCCCGAGGCAGAGGAGCAGCGGGAGGGGGGGGGGGGGGGTAAAAAAGTCTTTCTTTCTCTCTCGTGTAGAAATATGATGATGATGATGATGATGATGATGATGATGTTGGAGACAGACAGCGAGAGAAAAGAAAAAAAAAAAAAAAAAGAACAAGATTTGCTTTGGTGTCATCCCTTGGTGCGTTTTCATGTATTATTCACCATGAACTGTTTTCGTTTCTGCCGTTACTTATTGAGGTTTTAACTCCATCTAGAGAAATAAAACTAAAATATGGTGAGACATAATGAACCGATTCAGCAGGCGTGTAGTCAAGACTATACAGGATGTAATCAAGCTTACATGCAAATATGCCTGGATGTTGATTGCAGAAGTGCTGCTGTGTTTACTGTTCATGTTGTGAGCGGCGGCCATGATGGATCCTGAACTCAGGATTGAGAAAGAGCGTCCCAAGAAATTTGAAAGTAGGAAACTTTTTTGGGGTTCCGTTCGAATGAGGTCGTGAGGAGCGTTAACCCCAACACGTGGTACGTCTGTCTCTACAAATTCAGGTCAAGGTGAATAATGGCATCGTAAACAACCAGAGAAAGAAAAAAAATGAGTTCATAAAGTGCCGTAGATGGAAATTTAGAGAAAGAGAAGGTTAAGCTGTTAGGTGTTAGGGGGCGGAGTTATGATGTGGATGCTTCATTCCTGTTTAGTCGACACATTATAGAGGTCAGGGATGTGGTGGATCATCGCAATACTGACTGTGTGTGTGTAGCACCGTGCCCTCATGATACTCAATCACACACACACACCCGATCTGACCTAGAGGCAACCTGGAGTCTCCAATCCATCCAGGATTTTAGGTCAAGGAAAAAAAAACGGAAAATTCAATATGGAGGACATCTACAAATGAAAAACACGCAGCTCAATATCGAACCTTTGGATATCGTTCATACAATGTCTTAAGATGTTCTACGTCTTGCAAGTGGGAACATCCTCGACATCAACCTGCAGCGTACGTACGTCAACACCCATTACAAAGAGTTACAAAGTGAGTTCCATGAACACATAATTCGCCAAGGTTGAAGTTGAAGAACTCGAGTGTCCAGTGTGCACAAAGCCCTGACCTCAACTCTCTGAGATAAACTGACTGCACCCCAGGTGTCCTCACCCAACATCAGTGCCTGATTCTCCTGTTGCTAAATGAGCGTAAATCCCCGCGGCTACGCTCCAAAATCAAAAAGTAAGAAATCCTTCCCAGAAGAGTGTGAGAATGAGAAGTCAGTGTTTCCCCACTGCAACACAGCGTTGTTCAATAACCAGTTTGAAAAAATTAAATAAATAAGAAAATGAATAAATAAATAAAAAAAGTCCTGCCGTTGTGTGTCGAGGGGGAGTGTTCAGACATCAAGTGTTCAAGCATTTGGGTTTTCTGGTCTGTCGTAGATCCAAAGTTAACATTATTTTTAAAACGTGTACATTTGACTGAAACGGGAATATAATAATGACGTCGCAAAAACATAAAACTCAGAAAATGTGCTTATTATTATTATTATTATTATTATTATTAATATTATTTTTGGTCACAGAAACAACCTGAAAACACGTGATCTTATGAATCTGTGCTCTTTCTTTGCCTATGTGACTTTTTTTTTGTTTAGTTTTTGCTCATTCATGTTTGTATAGTTGGTTAAAATGCAACAAAATTCACTTCATCATATTGCACAAAGAAAAAAAAGAATTTGTTACTCGATTTTGCACAATACTGACCCGATGCCCTGTTTTTATAAGGGCTAGATGCTCTGACACACAGTGCCATGTTTGTACACCAAAGAGTGTTTAGTTAAAAATCTTCGACTAAGAAACTTTTGTCTGTGAACCATCGTTCTCCGTCATTAATGTAAATCACGATCATACTGTATATTCCATGAAATACCTGACGGGAGCACCTTCTCGGAGATTGTGGTCCAACAATCCCAGCTTTGTTCTGGATTTAAAAGGACGTACTTGAGTCGGCTTTCCACTCCAGGCCCTTTTCTCTAACGTCGATATTTAAATCCGACTTAGATCTCTGTCCTGATCTCGTTTTTTTTTCCCGCCTCGTAAAACAGCGATGGGGTGATGAGAGAGCGTAACAAAAACAGCAATCGATGATCTCGGGAGTGTAAGCTAGATTCCTAAGCAGTTTGCCGTGAGATACGATAAACTTGCTTTGACCTGAGAGATGAAGTTGCCATGGCGATCGCAGGAGTTCACTCTACTTATTGATATTTCGCTGATGTTACAAGGCACCGGACCAGATCGCGAGGCCCGATAGTGCTGATTAATTAATACTGATATTGATTAGCCGCAGCACGAGACGAGGCTGTTAACCGGGAGGCTGAAAGTCAATTGGTGCCGGCGGCGCGGTGTGGATCGCTGATATCACATGCTTAAACGTGGTTCTTAAACATAGCTCTGCTGTTTGATCTTGACAACCGCATACTTATGGTCGGTATGTCAAAAATGTTGCTAATGGACTTTAAAGGATTTAATAGATTGTTGGTGTTTTGTTTTTTTTTTTTAAGTGCTCCATGTACTTTAGAAACGGTAGTGTGATGGTAAGCACAGCTCGCGTTACCGACCTGTGAATGTAGTAGTTTCCTTTGCTCCGGCCCGACGCGTCAAAGTCTCGGCCAAACAAAACATCAAAGCCCAGAACAAAACAACAATGTCCGCCAAGTCCATGGCTGAGGAAATGACTATTACAACTCACATGGTCAGATGTTATGTGCGGCCTGTAAACACACTACTGAATGGAGTCTCTGATCTTATGTTCTCTCTGTAGAAGCCTGAAAACATGAGGTAATAACTTAATCCTCATGTTAAGCAAATACCAGGAATCCCAGTTTTTGGTGAACTCGTAACCGCTTTTGCTTTAGATTCCTGTTCTTAGCTGACAGAAACGAAACCTGATGACTGTTGTATCTCATCATGCTTGGGGTTTTTCTGCTTACCACTGAGGTAAAAAGTGGATATTAGTGGCACTTTCTTTTCAGATCGATCGAACCAGTCTGACCATTCTTCTTTGATCTCACTCACAAAACTGAACGATGATCTGACGTTTGATGTGAACATCACCTGAAGCTCCTGATCTTGATCTGCATGAGTTGACGTACTGTATTCCCCTGCTTCTGCATGATCGTCATGATCGGATAATTGCGTGATCCTTTCGATCCTTGAAATTTCTTTATACAAAACAAATAGCACACACAATGCTTCATGAGAGTTCGAAGCTCATGTGAACGTGTAAACGTTTGATGTTGGGCAAACAGACGCAGGGCTATAAATAGAGCTGAGGATATTGTGCCGAGGATTCTGACTCACAGGATTCTTTACAGCCGAATTCAGGAAAAAGGAAGATAAAGTGGAAACTATGCCCGGAAGTGACCTCTATCACCTTTTGAAAGCAGCACCCGTTGCCCGTTGCCCCCATCTTTCAGAAAACCAATGAGACCGATGCACGCTGCAGACATATTTCTACAACGCATCAAATTTTCCAGGGCAGGAAACGTGCACCGGTTGCCGCTGCATGCGACGACACTGTCCCCTGTGAAATACGCCGCTCACGATCGTTCAGGTTTTTCCGGCCGGACGTGCCATCACTGCAGAGCAGGCGGCCGGGCGATAATAATAACAATAAAAACAAATAATCTCGAATGAATAGGCGACGAGATAAAAAAATGACAAATTGTCTTGATATCGCTCCGCGTGCATTTGCATAGCTCATTTGCATAGCTCATTTGCATAGCTCATCTGCATAGGATAATATGGCGGCTTTCGAGCACGGAGAGAGAGAGAGCGAGAGAGAAAGAGAGAGAGAGAGAGAGAGAGAGAGAGAGACGCCGCTTACCGACCGAGATCTGAGACGGTGCTGGATGTAAGCAGATGCCACTGGGAAAGTTGGCATGGAGTTGGCATCATCGGCATAGGAAGCGCCACTTAAGCACGATCCGCGAGCAAACCAGAGGCGCTTTCTCCAAGGGCCAGATGTTGACTTGGTTAAGATGAGAATTCAGTCAGAGAACCTCATGTTCTCATCATGGTCGCAACATAATTGCAACATTAATAAAAAAATTTATGCAAAAAAAAATCATATTATAATCGGCATAAACGTCATAAACGCTAAACAGATCCATGAACAAACACCAAATTCATAAATGTAAAATCAGAGCTATAAATAAGTAAAACGAGATTTGGCTGAGATTGGGAAAAATCTGCAAAAAACAGTGTGCATCACTGGTTAAAATTAAAAACTAAATAATAATTTGATTAAAAGTTTATTTTGGATTTCTAAAACATATTCTCTGGGTCTGCACCGGCCAATCAGACTGCGAGACGACTTTTCACTCCACACCACTCTGTCCAATCACGGTACTCACACACTCAACCAATCAACACACTCTATTATATCACAACACGATGTCATGGGAGTGTAATAAAGGATGTCTTATGCCTTGCCGCTTTGTTTTTGTAATGTTCTACATATTGTAATTGTGTTTCTGTTTTCTTGTACTGAAAGAAGCTGAAGTAATGCTAACAATTGAACTTACATATTTAAAACAAAATACAATTTAAGAAAATATATACTTCATATTTAATTATTACATAAACTTTTTTACACCTCTCCAGAAATGCTTAATATTTATTTATTATTGTACTTTGTATTTTAAAATAAATAAATGAATTAATTAATAAAACATTTATCAATTGCATACAACAATAAAATTGCTAAATTGTAGCTTTTTTTGCTGAATCTTGACATCAGTGTACGTACTGTGTATAGTACAGATAATATTTTAATATTAATATTTTGGATTAAATATACATGTCACATTAGGGTAAGAATAGATTTAGGATTATTAATTCATAAATTCATTCATTCATCATGTACAGATGTAAAAGCCCTCGATAGATACGAGTCTGATGTCTGTTCATATGAAGAGGAGACAAAAAAATGCAAACACGGCCAGTTTATGAGGACCAGTCATTTCACACACTTCGAACACACACACATACACACACACACACACACACACACACACATACAAACACATACACACACACACACACACACACACATACACACACATATATACTGTACACACACACAAACACATATAAACACACACACACACACACACACACACATACAAACACATACAAACAGATACATACAGTACAGTACTGTACACACACACACACACACACACACACACACACACACATACTTACATACACAAACACACACACATATATACACACACATATGCACACATATACAAACACACACATACAAACACACACACACACATATACTGTATACACACATACATACACACACATACATACATACACACACAAACACACACACACACACACACACACAGACACGCGGTGAATGACATGTTGGCAGCCGAGTCAGCAGCACTCTGTCAGTGGCGTTTGGAGTTGTGTGTGTGATAAATCCCATGCAGAGATCTGAGTGTGAGCTGACAGGCCTGGTTGCGCTCTGGCGTGACATCATCGGCTCGTGCGTTACAGCGCGGACGCTATGAAGTCGGATGACAGCCTATTACACATGCCATTACCACTCGGGCTGCGCTGCACTACTTCACTGCGCTGCAGAAGATTTTGCGCATTTCTTAAAAACGACTGGGATAGAACATGTACAAGTGCAGTGTGCGAGTACATGTGTGTGTGTGTGTGTGTGTGTGTGTGTGTGTGTGTGTTAGATTTTTACATGTTGATTTTTACAGTGCAATTTTACAGTTATAGTTCAGTCAGATCCAAGCCTTCATCATACATTTTTTCTAAACCTAAAAAAAATACGTAAAAATGAAAAAAAAAATAAAATAAAATAAAATAAAACACTTGTGCAATATGAGGAAATAAGAAACCCTATCACAATACGCCTACGGTACGCGATACACATTACGATATTCAGGCCTGCCGTCAAAATCAGTAGTAAAGTTGCATTTATTCTAGAACAGTCTAGAAAAGTACATTAAAATAATAATTAAAAAAACTAACAACAGAATTAGACAAATCAGATGCTTTCAATCCGAGTTTGTAATTATTTTTCAAAAAGTTATCAAACAATTACCGCAATCTATTTCGCAAAAAATATATTTCGGGATTTATTACATTAGTGATTTTAACTTGCCGCAGAATTTAAATATAAGACAGACGCTCATTAGTAATGAATTCCCAATGAAATAATTTGTAACAATTATTTGTATTTTTAATAAGCAAGTAATGAGAGTAATGATCCCTGTTTTATATCAGTGTTTTATACCTGCTTCATATGTCGATATACAGATGGATAAATGAGCGATACTTTACTCATATTAGGGAAGGGAATCACCAGGGACCAGCCGATACGATACTCGAGTCGATTCGAGTTGAATTGCGATTTAATAAGCATCACGATTTAATCAATTAATCTTAACGATTTTAGCTAATAATTTGCGCGTGGCACGCAGGAAGCCGTCCTGCCTGTCAATGTGTGTGAATAGTTGGGAGTGCTCCACCTGTAGGATTATAGAGGAATTGCAACATTGGCAACATTGAAGCGCTACATGAATTGTCACACAAAAGAATCACATTAAATATGTCTCTATTAAATATATTAATAAATCATGTAGATTTAATAAGTGCAGGACTATAAGATGAAAACGAGCCCTGAATGTTTTTTTTTCTGTTTTTAATACATCAATAATTAAAAGTTCAAAGGTTAACCCGGGTTTATATACAGTATATGAAAAGCTGCGACAAGCAGATGAACAAAAAAAATTATGCAATGATGTTTAATAGAATAAAACACTACAAGGGCGCGGAGTTACCATGATAACGCTGATTCTCTTCCTTTCCTTTAGTGTTTTTTTTTTTTTTTTTTACGTAATTGCTTACAACACAACGGTTTACTTAATGAATCTTAATGAATTACGTCATACGTTATACACCTTTATAGTTATGTTTAGTTAGAGTTTGGACTGGGCTTTGCGACCAATATCAGTATTGCATCGATACCTGGATGAGATTTCTGAGAATATGTTGAATCCTGTAACAAACGTCAATCTGCAACAGCATTTGGAATAAAAATTTCATTTACAACTGAAAATGCTTACACAGAAATGGACTTGACTGTTTAATTTCCCATTTGATAGGACTGATGTGACTCTAACTTTAAGAAACTTTATTAGATTTACATAATTCATATAAGTGACTCAAGAGGTGCTTTAGCATAAAAATAGTCATTTTAAAACCTGGCATCTATCATGTTCATATTATCATCTTAGTTTTAGTATTGAAATTTTAGTAAAGGAAAATAAATCTGTCATTGTTCTCCCATTCCTTTCGATGTCTCGCTTTTCTCAGTTTGTCACATTACTGAGGAAACACACTAACATGGGCGACTCCTTCTGTGACTTTTTAATAAACACTTTCTCTATAGAAACCGTCACTACTGCAATAATTCAACATTTCACTTTTTAAAAAATCTGTTTCTGTTCCGGCTTAAATTTCCCGCCGATAATGGTTACTATAGAAACGATAACATATTCGAACAAGAGTATTAATATAAACCTGTAACTTTCATTGTGGTCCTAGAAAATTATCCAACAACCAATCAGAGCAGCGCTGTAATGTAAACCTACACAAACGCGAATATTCTTCAGAACCTTCTACATTGTATAAACCTCCAGCTTTTCAGGATATGGGATAAAAAATAAAATAAAATAAACAAAATCCATCACTGCTCCTGTCACTCCACAATTCCATACAAACCTGTGAAACTGTCAATCAGAGTCTCTGCTAATCCACATAGCATCTGCGTTTTTTTTTTTTTTTTTCCAGCATAAAAACAGGTAAAAACAACATCTGTACACATCTGGATCGTAGTCTAACTCTGAAATTAAACAGTGAGAGGAGACTGATGCACTAGCTACTGTAGATGTTTACTTGAGAAAAAATTGTTAGTGAAAACCTGCAATGCAACACATGAAGCCATGGGGGCGATGTTGTGCAGTTACATCTGCACACACACACACACACACACACACACACACACACACACATATGCACACGATGAAATATTAGTCCGCGATCATGTTTTGTGTAGCAAGACATTAATAGTAAGGAATGAGTAAAGAATTCGAGGATTTGAGAGATGTCAAATTGCGTCAACTTTTTAATCAGTGACGGATGAAAAAGGAAAAGATGAGCCTGTGTCTGTTTTTTGTTAAAACGAAGCGGTCCGTCATATTTACATGTAGCACTCGGGTACTGTAAAGAAAGTGTGACTATTTGTCTTCCTTAGTTCACAGTTGAAATTTCTGAACGTTATTGGAAAATGGCAAAATTGAGACATAATCAATTGTCTCAATTGTACTCAGTTATTAGATGTTTTAATACAAATAATAATATCAACAACAATGAATTTAACAAATTATTCTTAGCACTTAGGCCAGTCTGTAAATTATACATAATAGTCAAGAGACAGAAAGGAAATCAGGTGCCAAAAAACAAGGTGGATGGAAAAAAATATATATTAAAAAAAAACATAATTTATCATGGTATTATCGGAAAATCCAGGAGAGCTAATCAAGGAGCGCTGAGTGACTATTTTTTGCCTTATCATCCAAAGTGGTGGAAACGGAGAGGGGTGAATTATCAGGCGGCTGCAGATTGCCAGCCCGGAATTTTAATGGTAATAATCGGGGGGCCTCTGATGGTATATCTGGCAGCTCCTATCTTTCCCATTATCGCCTTCTATCGCGCCGGCCATCGGAGCAAATTAATGGCGCTCTTTCGCCATCTCCTTTTTATCGCCGCTCCGAGAGCAGCCCCGGGGATAGGAATAAGCAAAATATTAAAATGCTGCATGAATCACAATTTTAGATAACGGGGCGGCCTGAAAGTTGTGGGAAGAAGGGAGGGAAGGAGGGAGAGCAGGATGAGGTGGGTGTTGGGGTTATTTTAGTTTTTTTGTCCTTCAGGATGATTCTGCGGTGGTGACTTTTTTTACTGCTGTAAAATTAGACCTTCTTTATTTCAAATACACCGTATGTGTGTGTGTGTGTGTGTGTGTGTGTGTGTGTGTGAAGGAGAGTGTTAGTCAGAATATCCATCATTGCATGACATGTGCACTCTGTACATGTGAACTCCCCTTTATTCTTTACGCTTCATCTTCGCAAACACATTCAACACATTAAATTGCTCGCCAGCGTATCAGAAAGAGCTCAGGAGCTGAGCAGGTCGTCTGTATCTATTTATTTTTTGCTTTAAATTACGCTGTTGTTGTAAACATTCACCAGTAGTACAGAATCTAGTTTCTGGTTAACAGAACAGCGTCAGGGAGATAACTCGGTGTAGTTGTACGAGCGATATTTCGTCAATATTTGCAGCAAAACCAAAACACATTCCTCGTCACGTTGATCAAAAAAAAAATCCAGATATGAATTAAATCAGATGTAACGTTCTCTATGTGAGGAATTAGCTAAACTTTTTTTTTTTTATTCCACACCCACAATAACGATGACTGAATAGTTGAAACAAAGCAGTGCACAGAATCCGTACTAAATGTAAAAAAAAAATGCAAATGCCGACGTGCACCAGGACAAAGCTAACACTTCTACATCTTAAACGCTACTGTAACACGATGGAGCAGTCAAGTAGTCGCGCAGGACAGTTCCACCTGTCCCTCAAAACACGCACACTCACATACACACACACACACACACCCACACACACTCACACTCACACACACACATACACACACCCCTCAAGGCCCTGCATCACACAAGACAACATGCACTAATTACTAATTCCAGTAATCTCACCAATCAAACAGTCACTACATCCCGAAACCTACATCAATTACTACGTCCTAAGTAAACTAATCTGACATATTTAATCCGGCTTTATCGCATTAATCTTAGAGTTTAGTTTCAAAACCAGATGCTGAATCGATCACCCCAAACGTCTCTCTTTCTTTCACTCTCTCTCTCTCTCTCTCTCTCTCTCTGCTGGGTTTTACACGTTTGTGCAATTGTGTAATTGTTACAGAAGGTTACTAAAAGATATACAACGCTGAATATGAAAAATGAGATGTGAATAAGTGTAGCTTGACATTTACTCACATTGTTTAAAGTCAACTAGAAATACAGAAAAACAACAACAACAACAACATAATAATAATAATAATAATAAAATGAAAAGATGGAAGGCAGTCTTGTTGTCATGTTCATATAATAATAATAATAATAATAATAATAATAGGAAAGAGAGAAGTATTTAAATATTATTGTGATGTATAATTTGAACTGCTGCAATGAATACTGCAGTAATAATGACAGTAACAATTACACTATGTACATTGTGGTGTATTCTTGATTAATTAATAACAACCACCATTTAGTATTATTATTATTATTGCTATTATTATTACTATTATTACTACAACATGACCGCCAGACTGTATTCCCTCTTTTCATTTTATTATTATTATTATTATCAGTGCTGAAATTATTTCTCCAAATGATATCATTTCTGTGTGTGTGTGTGTGTGTGTGTGTGTGTGTTACAGATCTTATATATAAGATAT
>JAQMYL010000019.1:6624169-6650871 GCA_030014365.1 Clarias pachynema
TGTGTGTGTGTGTGTGTTACAGTTCTTATATATAATATATATATATATATATATATATATATATATATATATATATATATATATGTCATTTCTGTGCCCACTAAAAAACTCAATCTGTCCAGCATAAATAAATAAATAATAACCATAAAAAACGGTTTATTATTTCTTTATAACAATAAACAAACAAATAAACAAAAACAAACACATTAAAAAGAATGTAAACTCTGGTTTCCAGCCTGACTCAGACACTACAGTAGTGAAGCTCAGACAGTTATTTCTGATCAGCAGTGGAGTTTATCTTAGCTGAGATAAAGACGTTTACGATATTATTAACAACAACAAAAACAACAACAACAACAACTGCACCTGCCGACTCCGGCGCATAGCAACTTATCCGCTCTTTTTTTTTTTTTTTTTAGTTTGTTTTTGTTTTTCCTGTTTTTAACTACCCAACTTTGCTCTCGGAGAAGGAAAAGCAGGAGGCACTTACGCTTGATCTGCCGCGGGTTGCTCTGCTTTCTGCGGGACATGGCTGCTCTGAAGCCGGCTCTAACACTCGCACAGAGCCGGGAGACGGTGCATCCAAGAGCCGGAGACTCGCTGCAGAAGAGCGGGAGGGGAAACGAGTGACGGCGCGCGTGTATGCGTGTGTGTGCGTGTATGTATGTATGTGTGTGTGAGAGAGAGAGCACTGTTTCGTCTTTTGCCTCTCCTCCTCCTCCTCCTCTCTCTCTCTCTCTCTCTGTGTGTGTGTGTGTGTGTGAGGTGAGGAGGCTGCACGGTGCGCCGCTCCGCCGGAACTGACTGACGAGGTGAAGGCGTTTCGCGGTTTTGTTTTTGAACACAAGCTTTGGGCCTCGGCGGGCACCGTAGGCGAACTTCACTTATAAAACTGCGCGTGATTGTTGTACTGTACAGTATGTAGCTGCCGAAGCTAATACAGCTTGTTATGTCGTTCCACATACTGTACGTTAACTCGTTTTCACCACTTTTTTCATCGTATAGCATCTATTTATGGCCACTATGAGTCAGTTTCCATCAATTGTAATCTCATTTGGAATAAATAAATCAATATGTAAATCAATAAATAAAGCTATAACGTCACATTTATGCATTTTGTATTTGCACTGCCATATTGGTCCCTCAGGGATTTGTTTCTCGCCTGCCCGGGTTCGATTCCCACCCAGCGCCCAAAATCTCAAAGTGTTTGCGGTCGAAGGCCCGAATAAAATGGATGGGTTGCGTCAGGAAGGTGATCTGGCGTAAAACCTGTGCCTAAGTTGTTGTGCGGATCAGATGGTCCACTGTTGCGACCCCTCGATGGGACCAGCCGAAACTAACTAACAAATATTTCCCCTTGCACCTTCAGGGTTGAGGGTTCCATTCCCAATTACTGTATAGAGGATGTTTATTTATGGTCACGATTAGATGGAGTCTGGTTCCTCTCTTTCTCAGGGAGAGTTCCCTTTCCCGTCACAGGAATAAATAAATGAAGCCATAACGTCATATTTATCACATTTGCTCCACACCTTCAGGGTCGAGGGTTCGATTCCTGCCTCAGGGTGTGTACGCATGTGTGTGTGTGTGAGAGTGTGTGTGCATGTTCTCTTTGTTCTTAGTTGGTTTTCCTTAGTGGTAATCGGGTTTCCTCCCCAAGTCTTTCCAAAGACATGCACATTAATTCCATTCAATTACATTTTATTTGTATAGCGCTTTTAACAATGGTCATTGTTGCAAAGTAGCTTTACAGAATCAAAAGGAAATTGAAGAAAAATTAAGCTAATTGGTGTTCCCAAATTGCCCGTGGTGTAAATGCGCGTGTGAATGTTAACAGGAGGTTTTACCACGGTCGTGAAATAGGGATAAATACCAATGGTAATTAACATTGGCCTCTACGGTCCCTAGTTGGACTATAGAGGTTGATGGATTTATGTAAAGCTACTTTTTTGACAAGGTTCATTTTTAGACATTATACAAAAACGTTGAACTGAATTAAGTTCAATGTTGAACAAGACCTTACCAAGCATTGCACTTTTCACTCATCCCAACAAACTGGTTATAAACTTATTGTTGCTCTTACACACATATTTTAAAGAGTTATTGAAGCTACAGATATACTTCTGTTCACTATTTTATATTTGGTTATTCATTATCATCATTTAGACTGAGCTAAGGATTAGACAAAAGGCATCACATAACTGCTGAAAAATACAACTGACTTATACACATCCATGTTTAGAGAGAGAGAGAGAGAGAGAGAGAAAATTAATTTTCTACATTCCAGAACAATACTGAAGATTTCAAAACTATGATACAATACATTTTGAATTGTGCAATTAAGTAAATACAGCTACAACAACTACACCAGTCAGTTATGTTAAGACATGAAGGTCAGCTGTTCTGGAATAGTTCTGGCAAGAACAGTATTGCCAAGTGTGTTTGCATAGTGTACAGTAAGTAGCAGACACATCTCAATATTAACTGTTCTAAGGAGACTATTGCATATTTTGTAATAATGGCATTAGCATTGTTTTACAATGTAGAAAGAATTTTTTTTTTAAAAAGGAAAGACAATGGAATTAGAAGGTTTGTCCAAACTTTTGACTGGTACTGTACATTCATTAAGATAAACAAAAATGGTGAAAAAGGTGTCATTTCTATAGGAGATTGATTGCTGTTGTTGCTAGACTATTTGTGTGTTTGTTTGTTTACTTAACCCTTAAGAACACCATTGTGAAAATGGATCAATCAATCAATAATTAATACGATTTTTTTTTTACAAATGTAATTATTTTTGTTAATTCATTAAACACTCACGATAACATTCAGATATGCAGTAGAAAGGAGAAGCCAGAAGCTGATGAAAATAAAAATGTTTAAAATGAATGAATGAATGAATGAATGAATGAATCTCAAGCGCACACTAAGCGCAAATTAAAAATAATGTATAATGAATTAGCGGCACAGTGGTGTATTGGTTAGCACTGTTGCCTTGCACCTCCAGGGTCCGGGTTCGATTCCCAACCAGGCTCGATTCCCGTCTCTGTGTGCATGGAGTTTGCATGTTCTCCCCATGCTTGGTGGGTTTCCTCCCACAGTCCAAAGACATGTACAGTAGGTTAGGCGATTTGGCGTTCATAAATTGCCCGTAGTGTGTGTATGTTTGTGTGTGTGCCCTGCAATGGATTGACACCTTGTCCAGGGTGTACTCTGCCTCGTGCCCTAAGCCTCCTGGGATAGAATCCAGGTCCCGTGACCCTGAATACAGGATAAAGCGGTATAGACAATGAGTGAGTGAGTGAGTATAATGAATTATCTAAAATTAAGTTCGGAGTAAGTGATTATGGCTTTTACAAAAGTGTAACTTCTGTAGAATTAACAAGAAAATGTAACGTATTATTTTATTTTCTTAATCAAAAATAAATAAATAGATCAATTACAACCGCTTTACACAGTTGTAAATACGGATTTAGCAATAATCCTTCTAACAACCACTTTTAATGTAATAATCCCACAAATGAAATAAATCTCATATTACATTTTTGGGAAGTTATTACAATTTTAAAAGCTGAAGTTTTTCATCTTCCCACAAACATAACAAATCCTTGCAAACGTACTACCAACTGCTTTTACGTTACAGTACGTTTGTGGGATTATATCATTAAACACTATAGATTTAGATTACATTTGTGGTTCATTATGTTTGTGGGCTGTGATTACGTTAATGTGTATTTAAACCCCCTAAATCCGATTCCCAGACCTTTTGCACTGTGAGTTTACAGTAATATTTAATTTTCTTTTTAAAGGTAAACTTGCACATTGCTAAACGTGTCATGACACAGATCTTACTCATCTTATTGTGTGTGGAATAACTGTTAATAATCCGCCAGAGTTTATCCAGGGGAAGAAAATGAAATTGTCATTCCTGCTTGGGAATATGATTAGGTTAGACTGTTGATGTCTAATGTAATGTCATTCTAATGTCTGTATTATTGCATCAATAAATAAGAAGAGCAATACCTCACATGCTGAGTTTTGTTATGAAACTTTGTTATGAAGCTATTTTCATTTTTATATCGTTTTTTTTTTATGGTCATTAATAATTGAATAATGGAATAATCAGTTTAGCCACAGTATGCAGTTAACTAGATGATATTGCATTTTTTTTCACCATGACCTAATAAAATGGTTTTTGCCACTCCAGCTTTCATTTACTTATTATATAAAAATATCTTCTCTGTAAGTTATTATATTTATGGATCCAAGCATCAAAATCAACTGTATATCTAATTGGTTCTATCAGAGAAAGAAAGCTTATAAAATATTATTTGACAAATGTATATAAAAAAAAACACCATAATAAATCCTTATTAAGAAGATCTTTGGAATTAAAGTGAGTGTTAAATTAAAGAACTATAATAACAGCAACAACAACATGCATGCATGATTTTAAAACAAAACTAAAGTGTTAAAAGTTTGATCAGATGGTCTAAATGTCCTTCCTGCTCTGTTCTGTCTGGATTTTCAGGATTTTCATCAGGTGCCCATGGACTCATATATTACCAATATTAATTAAAATCACTTAATTGTATGTTTAGTAGTTATTTGAATAGTAATTATTCAAATAAATCTCATAAGCACTCTAAGAGACAAGCAACAAATTACTAATGGATTTTAGGCTTCTACCTTTTTGATAAATAAATGCATTTATAAATCTCCTAAATTATTTGACTTGTTTTCCTAAAACAAAATCCAAGCTGACATAAATTATAAAAATGTATATCAATACATACATCAATGTTCATGTAAAATTAAATGTGAAAATAATTTTTACATTAATGCAACTAGCTAAAAAATATAATATATATTTTTTATAATAATATTATTTTTTTAAATATTATTACTGCTTAAAATGTGCAGGGAATTTAATATGTTTTAATAAATATTTTTTTATTTTAAAAATATTACATTTATTTAATGCAATTTGCTTTAGATATTTAACTACTTTTAGTTCAATGTATATAGATTAATTAAATTGTATAAATGTATAAAGCCTACAAAAGAGTTACATTAATTTCCAAAAGATGTTCAAAATAAACTATTAAATTATTTTCTTATTGCAGTACCTGAAAAAGTTATTGCAGTACCTGAAAAAAAAGCAAAGTACGGACACTTTTCCAAAAAATTTGGAATTTTTCTTTCTTTCTTTCTTTCCTTTTTTCTTTCTTTCTTTCAATTGTTTACTGCTTTTATAGTCATTAATTTGATCTACATAAAAAATTAGTTTAATTACTTTCAATTAAATGAGATCTGTCATTTTTAAACAAATGTTTTAAAGATTGAAAAACAAACTAAAATAATTGGCTGTCATCACACAGTTGGCTATCTAAACGGAATGAATGACTTTTTTCTGTTCAGAATGTCTGTATCATGATGCAAAACCATTTCGCTTCTCAAACTGGCACCAAACTTTTTCAAAAATTTGCCAAAAAAAAAAAAAAAGTTTATTTTGTTTCTCCCACACACCCTGAGCCTGGAGGCTTTTTTTCTCCCTCCATGTTTGGCCTCATATATAGTCGAAGAAATCCAGCAACATCCACGTCATGGCAAATCCTTTTTATCGTCATTACTCAGATTTTAAGTATCATTCCTTAAACAGTGGCAGGGCCTGGAAATCGCCTCCTTCAATTAGCCAGTTGAACTGCCAAGGAAGACGAGCAAGTCGCCTGTGAAATTATCTTGTAACCCAATTCCGGGACTTTGGAACGGAGTGGGGAAACGACGGCATAATTTCAAGGGGTTAAAACTAGTCAACAGTGCTGCACCTTGAGGAAGGCTTTTATCTGCCTCGCACCAGTCTGCCTCAGCCTCCTCTACCCATAACAAGCTGGCATGAGGAGAAGTCTCTCAGCCTCACTTTCTCCGTCTCTTTCTTTCTATTTCTCGTTTTCTCTTTAGCTACATGATCTAAAAAAGAACAAAAACAGATTCTGTTTCCCGGGTTAAGTTTGGTGTTTTTCCAACTTCAAGTTGAACTTCTTCAATCTTCAACTGAATTGACGAGACTTTTGCTGCTGGAAACCCATAACCAGTTCATACCTAAACCTTGCCCATGCCTTAGTGGACAATCTGACCAGGAGATCTGTTCCTAAATACGGTACTGCTGATGTAATCATAAACACTGTCCTGTGTTCATCTCAGGACATTTTCTGCAAAAAAATTCAACTGCACATTTCTACGCGTTGATTAAAGATCTCACAGTCATCCAGTTTCATCCAGAAGAGCACAGGCTTCATTTTAAATCTGCTTCCTCTCTAGGTTTTTTCCTCATGCAGTCTTATGGTGAGTTTATTTTTCCCCTTGCCGCTGTCCCATTGCGGTTGCTCATTAGGGATCTGAATTGACATCTACTTTTTGTTTTTTTTTGTAAAGCTGCTATATGAGAAATAAAATTGAACTAAATTCAATTTAATTTTTCCACGCTAAAGGCAACAGCATGCAAGTTGGCTAATCTAACAGTAAGGACTGCTATAACTTGTAGATGCACATTGGAGATAATGGAATTCCTTGTACAAAAATTTTATTTTACTATATGTTTTTAAAATACTTTTTCATTTTTGCAGTATTCCACTTACCCAAAAAGAATTGTGTTGCTTTCCTATCTCTTTTTGTGGAAAAAAATGAATGACTGAATGTTCATTGTAGACAGACAGACAGACATGTCTACTGTTCATGATGCAAGCAGACATTTGATTTGATATCAATTTATGAACATATTGTTGAGAAGACATTGTAGGAATTCCAAGTTGCTGCAGTATTTTCTTGAAGTATGTTGGATTTGATACAAAGTTAAAGTGGCTTTCATTGTCATTTCAACCATAAACAGCAGTACAGTACACAGTGAAACGAGACGATGTTTCTCTAGGACCATGAAACAGCACAAAACTACACAAGACTGTTGTTGCTGGTCTTTCAGCTGCTCCCGGCAAGGGGTCGCCACAGCGGACCATCCGATCCGCACACAACTTTGCACAGGTTTTACGCCGGATGCCCTTCCTAACGCAACCCTCCCATTTTATCCATGCTTGGGACCAGCTGGCTGGGGTTTGGGTATTGTCCCACTGAGCTACCAGTGCCTTACACAACTAAACAAGACTATGCATAACTTATGCTATAAAAAAAATTACATCAAGAACACTAAATACATAAAGTGTACAAGTGCAGCATGTGTAAGTCATAACACAAGACAATGTGCTCAAATAAAACAGAGCAGCATTGACCGGTACAAAGTTCTGATGATTCCACCAGATGTTGTTTAAAAACGTCATATAATTCTACCATATGAACCTTCTTCTTAACTTACCATAACTGTTGTTGTTAGTCTTTCTTCTGCTCCCATCAAGGGGCCACCACAGCAAACCATTCAATCCACTCACAACTTGGTACAGGTTTTACACCGGATGCCCTTCCTGACGCAACCCTCCCATTTTATCCAGGCTTGGGACCGGCACTGCATCCAGTGGCTGGGGTTTGAGGATTTAGTGGGAACTGACCTGCTACAAGGCAGGCGAGAAACCTACTACTGAGCCATCAAGTTTGGTACCATGGTATCATTTTTGATGTTTCTTGCTACAGTAACTTCAAAAAACATCTGCGGTGGGAAAACCCAAAGCTCCCAAAAACTACTCCCCAAAGCAGCTTTTACATGTTATATGTTTTTTCATGTATATACAGTATATATCTGTATGTACTGTATGTCCACAACATACATTCTTCACTACATTCCTGATTTCTTTCTAAAGGACTTTTAATTAATGAAATAAGGAATAAAACATGCTGGTCAAGCCTCTGTGGTGAGCAAGACATGTGTGAAAATGATTCCTCATGCTTTCAGAGCCACTCTTTCACAACCTCCTGGAACATGCCTATGAGATTTGCCATATAACCAATCAGTGGGCTCTGTGCATGATGGATGTATCAGTTCATGCACTTTTCTTTCTTACTGTACCTATCACTCTGGAATAGGGTCAATCTGGACTCATCAGACTACATGACCTTTTTCCATTGCTCTAAAGTCCAAACTTTATGCTCTCTAGCAAACCAAAACTTTTTTTTTTTTTTTTTTTTTTAACTAACGAGAGGTTTCCTTATGGACACACAGCTGTTTAATCCCAAACTGGTGAGTTCTCATCACACTGTGTGTAGAAATGCTCTTACTTTAACTGTTAAACATAGCTGTAATTTCTACTGTAGATTTTTTTTTAAACATGCAATTTACCCAAGTGTTTAAGTGATTTTTTTTCTGGCCATATTTCTTTTATAAATTGACATTTCATTACTATCTTTCCAGGTTTTAATAATGTGTTGTACAGTTCTTGACATAATTTCAGTAGTTTTAGCAATCTCCTTAGTTGTTTTCTTTGCTTGATGCGGTCCAATAATTTTGACCCTTTTCCAAGACTAAGGAAAACGTCTTCTGACATGGTTGTCTAAGCTATAAGAAGCTACAGTAGCTTAAAGGTTAAAAGAAGTGTTGCACATGAAACATACTGATCACTGCAGTATTTGTTCAATCAAAGTATCTAACGTATTTGATCATTTAAATCCAAATTTAACTGGACAATGTAGCAGCCATGAACTTTTCCGCAGCATTTCCTTCTTCCCTCTCTTTCACTTTCCCTTAAAGATAACAAGACAAAAAAATGAAGCAACCAAATTTCCTGATGACTCTACAAAGTTCTGACACTGGAGACTCCTTCCATAAATGTGAAACAAACACATCACATCCTTACAATCAGATGTCTTATTGTTCTTTACTTGATCACTAAACATGTTTAAATGTGTTTAGTCTTACTGTAGCTGTAGATTATTGGGAAAACATAAAGTGATCAACACCTCTCAACCAATCAGATTAAAGATTTCAGCAGCACATGCTACATGTTACAAAAGACACACCTTACATAGGAAAATACACCTTTTGTAGGAAAATTTTGTATTTTCCTACAAAATTCCTTTTTCGATATTGTTCCTGAATGAGCAGATGTAGGTGCAAACTTTGATGGTAACATTCAATTCACAGCCATTTTACTATATATGGATAGCTGCAGAAATATATGAGAAGATTGAAGGATGGACCCAACCTGTCTGTTTCAGGTCATCAAAATGCACCATGATGGTGATGTATATTAATAAATGCCTCTAAATTAATGAAGTCACCCCAGGCTATACTTTTTTTTTTTTTTTTTTTTTCACCCTCTGCCCTCTTTTCTCCATCACTCAAGGTCAGACCACACACTGAGAGCCACATTTCCGTCCTTTAAAAACACTATGGAAAAGCTCTAGCTTTCTTAAAGCGATCAATAATTGAAAGAAAAAAAAAACATTTTTAAGGATTCTACTGGGCGAGATATAATTGCACGGTGCGACGGAGAAGCCGTATGTAAAAAGCGATGTAATTTCATAAAGCACCAGAATGAACCAGATTTATTCAGTGTTTATTGCTGAACATTCTGTTGCATTTAGTTTTTCACAGCTGGATAAAATGAATGCATGGGCTCTAAGAGTTTTTATCGTTCCTAAGACTTATAATAGCGGTGTGATGCACATATGGAGAAAGGACACGTCGGGATTTTACAGGTGGCGAATTAGAATAAAACGGTATATATATGACAAATCCACAGCTGTTGTGGTGATATTGGTGCAGGAAAGGTGTTATGATACTGTATTCTGTTCCAATGTAGTTCTTATGGGGAAAACTGGTTAGGTTAGGATGAGGAGTGAAACGCCACAGCACCAATGTCATTGTTAGATGAATAGATCGAATTATTTTTCATCATTGAATCAAATACAACTCATTGAGTTCATGTGGTTCTTTAAATCCGACCCCGAGTCCAGTTGTATACGATCCAGAATCATTTTCACCCTCCTTTCATTAAATCCCTCAGGATGACTTGGACTTTATTTCCATGGCCACCGGGCCTGACAGGTACAAATCTGTTTGGGGTGGAGGATGCCTGTACCACGGGCTGGACCAGATGGTTGAAATAATTAACATGATACTGTTCCCATCGCTGGGGAAATCAGTAGCATGCAGTTCACTCCTGTGGTAATCTAAAGAACATACAGTGTGTGTTTGCAGTATCAGTGTGTGTGGGGGCGGAAATTCAAACGGGAAACATGGGAGGAATTAATGTGCTGATGAATTCATTAGGAAGTGCTAAGTCATACTTAAATACTGTACAGTAGGGGTGTAACGGTGTATCTCTGTTTGTTTAACGATTTGTTTATGATTATTCGCAGCTGGATCTGTATTCGGGTTTAAGGTAGAAGCAGCGTGGAGGCATAGACTATTTATTAAAGTGGACCATATAGGGGACATGCAATTAGTGTTTGTTTTAAAATTCGGCCAATCATGTGACTGAGTTTCATGCGCAACTTTTATTTTGATACTTTGCCACATACTGTCTCGTTTTCCAAGAAATTAAGCCTCTTGCTGTAAAAAGTTCTGTACAAGCTAAAAACTTGTTTAACTAGATCATAAGCATAAATTAACAAAATTTGCGGGCAAATTGTAGCATGTGTACGAATCAACTAAAATGTGTGGGTAAATTGTTTCTCAAGCAGAGGAATTACCCTGTGATGTGATGTATTGGATCTAGATTAACCAAAATGGGGTTACGAATTGTATCTCACACTCACGAATTAATCAAAATGTGGGGACGAATTGATTCATGCATAAGAATTTAAGAAAAAATATAGGGATTTATTGTATCAAGCATAGGAACTAACCAAAATGTGGGGGCGAATTGTATCTCAAGTGGATAAATTACCCAAAATTACCCAAAATGTGGTGATGTATTGTATCTCAGGCAGATTAATTAATCAAAATGTGGCTGAGAAATGTATCTCAAGCGGATGAAATAACCAAAATATGGGGATGGAATGTATCATGCATTTGAATTAATCAAAATGTGGGAATGAATTATATCATGTACATATGAATTAACCAAAATGTGGCTAAGAATTGAATCTAAAGTCGATGAATTACTCAAAAAGTGTGGGCAAATTGTTTCTCAAGTGGACGAATTACCCAAAATCTTGAAAGCAGATGAATTAATCAAAATAGGGTTACAAATTGTATCTCAAACACATGAATGAATCAAAATTTGAGGATGAATTATATAATGCATACTGTAAGAATTAACCAAAATGCAAAATTTGGGGATAAACTGTATCATGCACAGGAACTAACTAAAATGTGGTAAGGATTTGTTTCATGTGTGTATGAATTAACCAAATTGTACAGGTAAATTGAATCTCAAAAAGACAAATTGCCCACCACACATGAATGAATGAATGAATCGAAATGTGTAGATGAATTGTATCATTTAAGGAACTAACCAAAATGTGGGTATATAACAAAATGTATTATGCACGTACGAATTAATCAAAATGTGGGGACAAACTGTATCATGCACACACTCATACACACGCACAAAAAAAAAAAACTAAAATTGTACCTCATGCACATGAAATAACCAAAATGATAGAATGATCTACTGTATCAGGACAGCTGAACGACTTAGAAACAAAAAATTAGCTATTCCTTAAGTTATTCTCCTACAGTGCAGTTGAATTTTTCCATCTGATTGATCGCAAGGTTCCTATTCAATTCCTATAGCAGCAAAGGTTATTTAAGAACAAATAATTAATCATTCTTTCTGTGAGGATATGTTTAATCATTATCAGCTTTATGGTAAACCTGCTCCTTTAAGTTTAATGCACTGGGAAAAGTCTTCAGTAAAAAGGTTGTGGTTTCTCAAAGACATAACCATTATGTAAACTGCGTAACTCTAATATATTTCCTGTTTTGTAGACATCAGTAACAACAATAAGTGGAAAAAAAAGTGTGATGTGTTGTTCTTTGGCACATTGTTGAGGTAGAAGAGGAATAAAACTCTTCATGTGCTGTTTACAGGAAAATGATGAATCAAGTTGTTTATTTTCCTATAACAGCATGCTTGCTACCTTACCCAGCTCCCTTTATAAATCCTTCGAATTCTGCACGAGATCATGTTGTAACGGCAGGATTAGTGTGTTGTTGTCCGTCCAACACAGAAGGCAATCATGTGAAAATCAGACGCTGCCATCCTGGCTTAAGAGCAGCATCAGCAGAATGCCTTGAAGATCTGCCATTTGCTGTCACGCTGTACGATGGGCGCACCAACTGGCATTAGGGGACTGGCGTCCATCCAGGGGTGGTGAGGACAGAGGTAGAGACAGGATGAGTGTGTGCGTGCGTGCGGGTGTGTGTGTGTGTGTGTGCGTGTCTGTGATCACACAGACAGCTGGAGGAGTGGGCCATGTCAAGGCCATCCACGCCTGCCCGTCTGCTCTAAGGCAGACTCAACTCAAGGTCTAATGTTGAAGATGAATAAAAAGAAAACAGAAATAGAGCTAGAGATAGGACGCCGCTTCAAAATATCCGCATTGAGCAAAAAAACAACAACAAAAAATGTCCTAAAATTGAGCCCTGTGGCTTGCCTTGAACTCTTCTCCCAATCTTTTGCTTCTCGGTTTGCTTTCAGGTCCTGTGCCAATGTAAGGTACCTTACGCAGAGAGGCGCACTGGCATCACAGCGGCATCGGCTTGCAGAAGGGCATTATCGGCGTGCTGCATTCCCGCCGGTCATGGCTGCGACAGCCCCCCCTTTTCCGATGGCGTCGGCAGCAGCCGAGCGCAAACAGATGTCTGAGAGCGTGCCCGCTCCGCCACCCAGCCTGCCAAGCCGCGCCACGCCGTGCCAACCCGCTGGCCATCCGCGCAACCACTCATCCCTCTTCTTTTTTCTTCATCTTCTTTGCTCCTTTTCTCCATTTCTCATCGTTCACATCCAATCCCATCTCCTTGTTTCTCTTTTGTGTTTTGAGATTTGTAAATCCCCGCTTAATATAACCTTAGCGTTTAAAAAGTCCTAATAAAAAAAACATTATAATAAAAATGCAGCTCTTAATATTTAAATCCGCTGTGAAATGTTTTCTTTTTCGAAAGGGATAGTATGAAATGAGGGTGCTTATCTGTGTCTTCATAGAGGGAGGAATGAAATCAGAAGGAAAAAAGTGAGCTTTCTGGCTAGTTTGAAATTCCCAGAATTTGCAGCGGGTACAGTAGATCGTCAATGAATGATCAAGTGGGCATCATATCGATCAGGCTCTCGCTTTATTAGTTTTCTTGATTGAATTTTGTTTACATGCTGAGAAATTCAGGGTTTGCTGAAATACATGTAATCACATGCTGTACAAAAAATTGTTTACGGTATTTGGTTGAAACACTGATTTATTAATTTACAAAATTGTACTTTTAGTGATCAGGCAAATACAACAATGCATTATCAGATTAGACTAGAACAATTGCATCATAGATAATCAAATATGGAATATATAGTATAAAAATGTCGGAGGGAGTAAAAGAATGGATTGAATTATTAATGACATACAGTAAGGAAATAACTTTAAAAACACTAAATTCATTAGATAGATATTTTTAGGATTCAGTTTCATTATTGGGGAAAAAAGTGTTGCATTTATAAAAGTTATATTTACTTTTAAGTGGAAAAAAATGGTAAATAATATCCAAAAATACCATTTTAAAGTAAAAAACATCTGATGGGTTTAGGTATTAGCTAATATTTACGATGAATATCATAATGACAAAATAATGTAGATGTTTGTCAACATCTGGAAATTTGTGGATTTTTTTTGCACAAAAAAAAAAAAAAAAACGCCACAAACTCTAAATTCACGTCCAAGTTTAAGTTTTATGTTCATACTGTAAAAACACTTTGGTTCCAGTGAAGCATGGAAATTTATCAGTTCCTGTGAGTAACTTCAGAAAAATTTCAGAAGTTGACTCTTATCCAAACAAGTTGAGCTCGAGGTCAATTTTACAGTGCATTTCTTACATTACGTTCACATTCACATAATCACATGAAAAGGCAATCAATTTTTATTTTTTTGAAAACTTGTTTTCATATAATTTTCACACAAATCTCCGAACACATAACAACAATCTCAACGTTCATAACTATTTTAACGTACTGTTTGGAAAGATTGAAATATTAAAGAACAAATGTAAACCGTTTATTATAATCTTTAAACGTTTATGGTTTATTGTGTTACTGACAACTCATATTCGAATCCTTCAATGATCATGAGATATGAATGTCATAAAAACAAAATGAAGCTGGCAAAAAACAATATAAATAAATAAAAACTGGTGCATAGAATAAAACAAAAGCGAACGTGTAGCTCAGTATACATTTTACATTGTCATTTTTTTGTGACTTGTACCAGATGGATGTGTTTTTTAATTTGATTGTGTTATCTGAGCGGAGTGTGAAGTTTCCCTCTCGAACGCGTCGCCATCTGATCGATGTCATCTGTAACAATGTGTGATGTGCAGTCTGCTCGGCTCATCCACGACACATCCTTAATCGAACAAGGAACTACTACTTTTTTTTTTAAAAACGTAAAAAGAACAACATGGTGTCAAGTAGTGATTCAATTACCGTGGGCAAATTATTTGCTCTAATTACGGTGCAATTATGATGAATGGTAATTAATTAGTCTACCTTTATAATCCCAGCATGAATAATACACTGTTACAGAACAAGAAGAGTGTCACATGACGAATTAATGCCCATGTTCGGGCAAACTGACAATTAAGGTCTTGTTGAAAACTCAGTAATAAATTTGAATCGAAATATATAAATAATATTAATGAAAACAGGCAAAACCCATGTACATGCTGATGCCAAGTGGAATTTTAAGGCAGTCTGACAAACAGTAAAATGTTTTCTTGCAGTTTTGTTTCTTGCAGTTTTATAAAGAAAATACATTGTACCATAATGAGTAACTTTTTGAAATGATTATATCCAATTACGGTTCGGTTCTAATTATAATTAATGACTATGTCCATTATCCTCAGTATGACCTCACACAACCTCAGTAAATTAGCTTTTAGACAATATATAAATAATAAATCAGCAAAAATATGATCGAAAAATATTCCAATATGACTAATGTAGTAAGATAATATTAATGGAAATATAGATACGTGCTTGGAAGAGTAAATGAGCTATAGGTTCACACTAAAAACAGAACTTCATAATGAGAATAAACTTTTTTCAAGTTGTGTCATGGAATAATTACCAACAACTATTTTGTCCAACTTTATAACAGCAGCCTGAATGGAAATGCCAGACAGGCTTTTCAAAACTATAGAAATGATGCAACAACTCTCAATGAATCATAGATACTGTACATACAGTATAGCACAGGACCGTCCAATTTGGTGCTTGAAGCCCATATTTAGCCTACAATGACTTTGTTTTGACCCTCCATGAATTATGGCTTTCTCTCTCTCTCTCTCTCTCTCTCTCTCTCTCTCTCTCTCAAGTTCTATCTCTGTTTTCTTTATTTTTAATATTTAGTTTCAATATAAATTTTAAACAACAGGCTCATCTTAAGTATAGAGAGTATTTCAATATTACTTTTTAATATTTATTATAATTTCACATAGCATAAACTTTTTAGCTCATAGCCCAACACCCAGATACATTTATATTCCTTTATTGAGAACAATTCGGGCACCTTAAGTATAATAGAATGAGAAATGATCACATGATCAATTAATGCTAATATTCAGTTCAATATTTAAAACAGTAAATATTTAATGACCCAACTGTAAAATAAGCTTTTTCATTATACAATATACCAAGGCATAAAACAGGAAGTGCCAGTCGATCAATCATGGTATATACGCAAGACGTTGAAGTCAAACCAGGACATTTGATTGTGCAGAATAACAGAACACAGTTATCTCTATATTTCTCTATATACAGTAATCCCCTGCTAATGCACTTATCCCAACGTTTCACTAGTGCTTGGATACCATCAAGGTAGGAAGTTTTCTCAATACGCCGGAGCCACGATTGGACTACTTGCTTCACATCTGAAACACTGGCCTCCCAGGAATTGCTTTAATTGCCCAAATATAGGGAAATGGCTCAGAGTGAGGTCAGGACTGTACAGGGATGTGATAATAACTTCCAGTCAAGATTCTGTAATGTCCAAGTGGTGAGACATGATTACAACTGAGCAGCTGAAGGATACAACAGTGGCAGCTTGGTGTTGCTGGAATTGCTCATATTCTGTTAACAATGGATGTCCCACAGTGCCAGGCCATCTTTTTCTATTGACTTTAATACATTTGATACATTTCATCAATACAAACAATTATAATGGAAATTTAACCATATTATAGATTATATACTTAAACTATTAAACTATTACAGTTTTGCAGTGGAGCCCATAAGTCTAAAAGCTGTATTTTGCTTCCTAATATAATTTAATACAATAACATTCATTAAAACTTATAGTATTACCAACAACTTAAATGTAAAGTAAACACTTTAAAAGATGAATTTCATAGTATTTGGTTTGTCCCCTTTTTGCTGCAGTTACAGTGTAGACTCAATTCAATTAAATTCAATAAAATTCAATTAAATTCATTTGAATTGAACTGAACCAAATTCCTAACATTTAAATAGAGAGCGAAAAATTGAGCAGAATCTTACATATTCAAATATTCACTTCAATTTTAACAATGGACATTGTCGCAAAGCAGCTTTACAGAATCAAAAGAAATATTGAAAATAGAATTTCTTTGTCTGTATGGTCATTTGTATATTTTAAAAGGAAAATGTAAGAAATAAAAAAATCTCAATATAATCAATTTCATCTCAGAATTTGGATCCCAGTGTAATTAAGAACAACTATTTTCAATGACCAGGCTCTTTCTTGCGAGAAATTAGACAATTTTTATTTTATACAATATCTAAATAATCATAAACCATCATCAACGTCATTGGCGGCACTGAGGCTTAGTGGTTAGCACCGTTGCCTTGCACTGCCAGTAAACCTCCAGTTTACATGTTTCCTTATGCTTGGTGCGATTCCTCCAGGTTCAACGGTTTCCTCCCACAGTCCAAAGTCATGCAGATTAGGCTAACTGGCGTTTCCAAATTGCCCATAGTGTGTGAATGTTGACTGGAGGTTCTACCACAGTCATACAAAATGGGAATAAATACAGTGGTCACCACTGGCCTCCACTGTCCCTGGTTGGACTGCAGAGGTTTCTAGATGGATGGATGGATGGATGGATGGATGGATATCATTACAGATACAGTATCTATTTTGATGCAAAGTTTCACGTGATTGATTAACACTCATATTCAGTTTCCTGCTTTATCTTATCTCTTTACTGTATGCACTTGACGCATGCTTTGAGATGTTCTTGATGGCACACACAGTTGACACTAATGCTCATATCCATTTTATAATAGGCGTCCCATTATCCCAGTACAGGTTTTTTGGATTTTTGTTGTAAAGTAGACTTTCCAAATGGATATTTATAGTTTTTAATCAGGATTACTAGCTATAGAAACAATCCTGATGGAAGTAGACATTAAAAACCTATTCACATGGCTTCTCCTGATGAGGTGTGAAGTTTAAGTGTGCAAACAAGACCTTCACGAAGTGCGACATGATCATTTTTTCTCAACTAATGAGTTAAACAAGTTTTACTTATCTTATTATTCTGATAGTAATATCAGATGGACTAAATACCAAGTGATCCTGGGTACTTCAACAGTACCTCTTTTTACAATGTTATTATTATGACTATTATTATTATTATTATTATATCAATGTCCAATCTTAGCAATCGAATGTCTACCATCACCTCTTTTCCCCATTACATTCCTGCAGTAAAGATCCCCCCCACCCCCCGACCACAGACAATATTATAAAAACACAAGACAATACCTTTTATGCCTTGTTATTATACATTATTCCCTATCATGGGCGCCGGGTGTAATATACTCCCCTGGTAATTTATGTATGCATGGCAACATCATTTGGAGGCGTTGTTCAATTTGGCTTTGTGCGAATAATATACGATCGGTATCACCCGGCCATGGCATATGGATGCTGAGTGCATAGTGTGCGCGCACCAGGTTTTGACAGATTAATTGTCTTGAAATACAGCTGCATCCAATTTATGCCATATCTTCAGTTTTTTTTTTTCTCCCCGACTGCCAAGAGAGGGAAGAAGAAATAGAATAGACAAAATATCGAGTTGATTAATCTATAATTATTAGATCACAAGGGTCCAAGGACGGTCCGGAGCATTTTTCGTTTAATTGCACAGTCGCAGTAGTTACTGCTGCACATGACAGATGCAAGAACAACGTCATGATGTCCGATTTCATAGCTGAGCTGCCAAATAATCAGCACCTTTCATTCCAATGTCTGCATCGAACAGGAAATGGAATGGCGTTCAGTGGACATTAGTCCAGCTTTGCATTATATCATATCATATCATATATCATATCATATGATATCATATCGTTCTGGGATAAAACACTTGGGGAAATGAATATTTCAGTCCATCCTGCATTCACATTTTTATAAATATATTCATCATTTTGTTTTTGCAGATTTTCCAGGTGTGTGTGTGTGTCTGTTTTTTCTCTGAAGCTGTGCCGTCCTCATGCTCTGCTTATAATACTGAATGCTTAAGTGACTGTATATGCAGAGGCAATCCTACACACACACACACACACACACACACACACACGCACACACACTCAAAACCTCTCTCTCTCTCTCACACACTCACACACACACACACACACACACACACACACACAACACACAAAAGGAGTGAAAATGCATCAGAATAGGCCGAGTGTAGACAGCTCAGAGAAATAAATCTACATCTGCCTGCCTCCATGCAAAATAGGCTTGCCTGCCCTAATGGTGAAACCATCGATGAAAAACAGATAAAAATATTAAATATTCAGGCTCTCTTTTCAGGCAGTATCAAAAGCTGCCAGATGTGCGAGGCAGGAGTTGTTATCAGGCAGCCAAACGACAGGCATTGAAAGAAATTCCTCTGAATTTCCAAACCATATAAAAGTATTTTATGCCATGCAAATGAATGGTAATTTTTTTTTTTTTTTTTTTTTTTGACTGTGGAGGAGAGGGGAAAAAAAACATGCCAATAAACGCTATCATTTGGGACTAAAACTCCAGAAACAGGAGGCACTTTCAATTCACATCGCCCGTCTCTGTCCGCGTTAGATGCTGGAGATTGCCGCGAAATTAATCCATTTACCAATCTGTGGCTTAAAATTTTGAGGATTTCCAGTTTTTTTTTTTTTTTCCCTTCCTTCCCGGCATATCAATAAGTTCCAATTGAAGAGAGGATTCTTTTGCAATTCAGGCATGTGAGGGCGATAACGGAGGAGTTGGCATGAGGAGAGGCAGAGATGGATTAATTATGCAGAGAACATGGAAATTCCGCTTATCATCGCTCAGCAAAGGAGCCCGGCTCGCACAATCAGAAAACCGGGATGAAGGGAGGGTGGTGGTGGGGGGGAAGAAAGGGGAGAGAAATAACAATGCAGTGGCACCTTCCAGCCCATCATCTTACAAGTTAGATTTTTTCCTGTAATTAAAAAGTAACATACAATTATATTCCTATCTCATAGGCAGACTCTGAGTGGGTGTATATTAAATAATTGCATTGGGATATAAGGGTTGGGCGAGAGACAGAGACAGAAAATAAGACACACAGAGAGAGAAAGAGAGAAGGAGAAGATGTCTAGAAACCTTCTTACATTTTGGGTGCACGTCCCTTGGGAAGGATTGAACACCAAAATGGAAAAAAAAGAAAGAAGTCATTTGAAACAAAGCCATAACAGCAATGCATGCGGTGTGCCCTTATTTGCTGCTAGTTATTGAAATGTACTCTGATTCATTTAGCCCATATTTATCGCCCCCACAAACTTTGAAGCTAATGTCCATGGCTTGACTTAGTAAATCCCCTCAGAGCGTGTGTGTGTGATACGGCCAGATCGACTTTGTTCAGCCTTCATTTCCTCTCTGTTGATGGGAATGGCATATGAAAAGAGGGCATGCTGGATTATTTCATATTTCCATGAGACAAATTGGAAAACTTTGCGGCAGCAGCGCAGAACAAAACCCTTCTTTGTTCGTTTTTTTTTTTTACCGCTTACTTTTCTTAGGAATGGCACCAAAGGTATTCGACTTTCTCCAAAACGCTCAGATAGACTCCTTTCATTTGTCCTGGCTGTATGAGGAATAAATGCTTGCGACACTTTATCTGGTGTTTATTTTTCCTTTCCAGTCAATAAATGAGATAAAACTGAAACAAATTCATATTTAAAGGTACAAAAAAGAGACTCTGAACAATTGTAGTTGTGTTTAATAAGCATTCAAGTATAATATTGTTTTTTTTGTTTGTTTTTTTAACAGCATTGTGGTGTAGTGGGTAGCACTGTCGCCTTGCACTTCCATTGTCGAGGGTTCGATTCCCACCTCAGGTCTGTGTGTGTGTGTGTGTACATGGAGTTTGCATGTTCTCCTCGTGCTTGGAGGGTTTCCTCCGGGTTCTCCAGTTTGCTCCAAAAATCCAAAGACAAGCACATTAGACTAACTGGTGTTCCCAAATAGCTCCTAGTCAATGAAAGTGTGTGAATCTTTATAATTAGCCATTAGAAGGCTTGGAACAAGGACATAATACCAGGTATTGAAATCTAAATAGTGTGATATGATTACAAAAGTGAAGGACCTTTAAATAAAGTACTTTTAAAAGTATGCATACACATGCAAGTTTTATTATGTACAGTATAAAAGAGATGGAAGTGGAGAAGGATCGAGCACCTTCAAGCTATTGCTCTTTTCCTACGCATCTCCAAGGATTGAATGTCATGTTTTGGTCAAATGATTCATCAGCCAATTTAAACATCAACTGCTTTCACCATCCACTGCTTAAAAAGTAGTTTTGTGCAAAACATCCCGTTTTGGACAAAAAAAAATCCCCAACAATTTTAAAACAATGACAATCAAGATAATAAGATTCATTTGTTGCTTTATGCCATTCTTCAAAAAAAAAAAAAAACTCTAATACTGTAACCACTGTAAATACACTTACAGATAGCTTTAATTTGAAAATCTGCTCAAACACACACAAGTATCCAAACGGCCAATTACATGGTACTGTAGCAATGCTGTGCATAAAATCATGCACATTCAGGTCAAGAGCTTTAGGAAATGATACAAATCAAACATCGGGATGCATAAAATTGGATTTTATAATGACTTTGACTTTGGACTGATTGTTGATGACCTCCATGCTTTGATCTCCTGTGATTTTCACATACAACAGTCTTTAGGGTTTACTGAAAATAGTGCAAAGAACATCCAGTAAGCTACAGTTCTGCAGACAGAAAGATCTTGTTGATGGAAGAGGCAAGAGAAGAATGATCAGACTGCTTGGCGCCAATGGGAGCATTGCCATGGAGGCGACATTGTCTCAAACAACCACTCTTTACAACCATGGTAAGCAGAAAAGCATCTCAAAATGCACAACTTGCAAGAAAATGAACTAAAACTGTCCAGTTTTGGTGTGCTGTATCCACTTTTGTTGCCTGGTAGAATTGGAACCCAGTAGGCTTCTGCTTTTGTAGCTCATCTACTGCAGACTTCAATGTGTTGTACATTGGTGGCATGGTGATGTAATGGTTAAGGGTCCAAGTTCAATTCCCAGCCAGGTTTGAGTCCTCTGTGTGCATGATGAGTTTGCATGTTCTCCCTGTGCTTGGTGGGTTTCCTCCGGGTACCCCAGTTTCCTCCCACAGTCCAAAGACATGCAGATTAAGCCAATTGCCGTTCCCAAATTGCCTGTGTGTGCCATGCAATGGATTGCCACCCTATCCAGGCTGTACCCTGCCTCGTGCCCTAAGTCTCCTGGGATAGGCTCCAGGCTCCCTGTGACCCTCTATACGGGATAAAGTGGTACAGATGATGGGTGAGTGAGTGAGTGAGTGAGTGAGTGAGTGTTGAGTGCATTTTGAGATGCTTTCCTGCTTACTATGGTTGTAAAGACCAGTTCTTATTTAAGCTTTCCTGTTAGTTTAAACCAATCTTACCTACAGTATATCAAACTGTGAAAATAGTCATAACCTCTTTAATGACAACTTAAGAATTATTTCTAATATAAACATAACGCATAAATACATTCCACAAGGGAAATGAATCATATTTAATGTTTTATTCTAAGACATTATTATTATTATTATTATTATTGTTATTATTATAATTTTTATTGTTCAATAAAACTGTGGTGTTCCTTGGTATAATAAAGATATTAAAACAAACCAGGATAGGACTAAACTAACAATATTTTAAAGGTCAGAAGTTGATAAATATAAATTCAGATTTTAAACAAGGTTAGAAATTGTTCCAGATGATGCAAATCAATATCTACTATTAAAAGTTAATTGTGAAGATCCAGTGAAATTAGCTTTAATTTATGCATAGACTGGAAAATTTTATTCTAAATTCTAAAAATCTAAATAAAAAAAATAAAAAAAGAAGAAGAAGAAGAAGTAGAAATCTGAAGATTTCAAAGAATATCAGCATCACCTCTCTTGTTCCTCCAAACCCACTGATCCCCTGTTCACGTCCTGAAGATTTCTCCCAACTCTTTGATCACACACTTTCCTACTGAAACATCTTAGATCTGTGTCTCTATCTCCAGACAGCCTGACGGATCAGCGGCAACCGCAGGGAGAAAAGAACCCCTTCTCAGTTGAAATAAGGCACATTTAAATGTTGGGTTTTTCCTGTAATTAATAAAAAAAGGGAAATGAGCTGTCTTGAAAACAGTTTGATGTTGAAATTGTGTTGGAACACTGAAACTGTCCCAATGTGTATCAAGTAAAAAATATGCAACTACTACTATTTACCTGCGTTTTCTATGTCTAACCCATAACTTTAAAGTGAGTGTCCTTGCAAAGAAAAAAAAAAAAAAAGAAAAAAGATCAGACGCAGAGACTGCACCTGTTGCCCAGACCTTGATTCTTCGTTTGATCAGGAAACTCTCGGACAAAAAGCCAAGAAGTGGAAACGGAAAAAGGCGGGAGAAAAGACGAGACGAGTGGGGGATAGAGAGTGAAGATCTTTATCAAACGACAAAACTCTCTGCCGGACAAAGAATTTTTCCACCACCATTCAAATGTGTCTGGCGAATGCTTGAGTGATTCATTACAGATGATCCTGTGGGGCCACAATGGCCCAGAGAAATGAGTGATGCTATCTCGCCCCTGATGTCATTTTCCTGATCCGCCTCATCCCTTGGCCCTGTGTACCTCTATTAATTAGAAAGTAGGGGATTTCCACTCATCAGGCCGTGCCTCTTGCGCTCCGTTCCACCACAAAGCTCCAGCTACCGCTATCTCCAGACCAAAACCTTCTTCATCTCCAGGAAAAGAAGATAAACCCCAAATCCGTGGTTTGACCAACATGTCGCTGTCATCTAGCTGAATTCTTAAAAAAATAAAAAACATATAAATAACAAATAAAAATGCACTAAAAAACACTTTAAATTTTGAGAATTACATGAGATACATGAAAAACCAAAATAAGTGTAAAAAAATCTTTAAAATATGAGCTTAAATTTTGCAACTGTGAAACAGTTTTTTTTAAATTTAAGAATTGCATGTTAAATTAATTTCAAGTTCTAAATAGCAATTAATTAATACATCCAAAGAATTTGTAAAGAAAGATTTGAGGTGTATAATATATATAAAAAAAAATAAAAAATAAAAATAATAATAAATAAAATATATATATATATTTTATAACCATGCTGAACAGAAAAGCATCACAAAATAGCAAATCTAAAGGGCAGATTGGATTCAACCACAGAAGGCCAAACTGGGTTCCAAATAAATAAATAAATAAATAAATAAATAAATCTAAGACTACAGAGGGCATGATTCAATGAAGATTGAATCTTAATCTTAATATTAAAATGCATCGACATATACTCTATATAAATACTGCACTTCCTCATATATATACTGTATATATATATATATTTAAATTTTTTTATTTATTATTTTTTTTTTGCCCACAGATGCATGCGTCTTGTGATTTTAGCATTTCGTGACTTTCCAATTGTTGCTGCGTTTTCGCAGCCATGCCGGATGTCCAGTCCGCCATTGTGCCCATCTGTAAAGCACTAATGAACATTAAGATAATGTAAAGAGCAGATCACCCCTTCAGGGGCTAAGATCGGTCTGCTAGCAGGCGATCTTCATCTGGCCAGCCTGATGGCCATCTGCTACACTTCTCACCCAAGTTCTTGCCCTCGCATTTTTAATGGCACCTTCCATGCTGGCTCGTCTAGCCCCTGATGTTGCTAGGTGACATCCAAATCTATAGCCACATTGTCCGCTCATTGTGTCTGTCACTGTGGGTGCTGTTTTTTTTGTTTGTTTCCTTTGTAAATCCAATTGCATGACAAACTTTTCATGCAGAGCGCTTGGTAAAATTAAAAAATGTGTAGAAAACCATAAGGGAAACTTTGAAAAGGAAGGAAGGAAGCGTACAGTACAGTATGCCTGTAAATGTCTAAAAAGGAACCTCATCTTGTGTAATGTATTATAGTCCTCTTTATCCACTTATGGATATTCACATAATAGAATCTGGTTTATATTTAGGGTAATTTACACATTTAAAGTCAAAATCACTCAAAATGTGTATTAATATAAGAGAAATATGAGTAAATGTAAATATTTATTAAACTGTTGATGAAAACATACAGTATCTACCCAAATATAAGAAGTTTTTTTTATTTTATTTGTACATTGGTCAGAACCATTTGGTCAGAAAAATTTCTGTCTGTACGTATGTCTGTCTGTATGTCTGTCCAGCCAGATTTTGTCACAGCATCACGCAAAACTGGCTGGACAGAGTTAAACGAAACTTCGATATTTGCCTGAAGTTAAATCTGTTCCATAAATGAAATCAAAACGTTGAGTAGAAGTGAAGTTAGTTACTGTAAGTGTCACAGCATCTAACGCTTTTTTGGATGAATATAGTGCTATTTCCCTCGAGGTGGGCGTGATTTAGTAAAAACAAGCAATGTATTGTTATTTACACCATATTCATTAGAACATTACTAATCATTTTAATCAAATAATCAATCACAGAGTGCGGTGAAGCAACCTGACATGAAGCAGAGGTGATGCGTCTACCCTAAGTTTTATTATTACAGCTTGTCTCACATTGGATTTTTTTTTTGTTTTTTCGTTTGTTTATCCATTTATAGCTACATTTAATGTCTAACAATGGAGTTAGTTCCAGTTATCGCTAACACCAATCAGCCATAAAATAAAAACCTCAAAACATAAAAATTGATTATCAATTATATACCAGTAAACTGGTGACAGGATCATGGGCACACAGGACTCATTTATGCCGGTGGGGAACAAAGGCTAGACTTTCTGATCCAAACCCACAGAAAGGTGTTTTTTTTTTTCCACAAATGGCTGAAAAAAGTCAATAATGACTATACTACTAAGATCATCACAGCTTGATTTGTAGGGGCTTAGCAGGAAAAGAGTTCAAGATTGTTGCTTCGTCTACCAAATTCCCCAGATCTCTATCCGATCGAGCATCCATGGACAAACAAGTTTGATTCGTCCCCACCTTGCACCTTGCAGCATTTAAAGGATCTGCTGCTAATGTCCTGGTTCCTGATAGCACAGCACACATTCAGACGTCTTGTGGAGTTATGATTTGAGCGGCCAGAGCTGTTTTGGTTTCACAAGGATATAACACAATATTGGGCTCGATTCTTTCACTAAACCTTCTTTTTTCCCCTTTCTTGTAGTAAAAAAGCAGCGATTCAAGACCTTCTTTCCCCATGAAGACTCTTCAGTACAGTATACTGTATGACATCTGAGTTTTATAATGTACTGATGATCAAGTGAAGACTTGATCCATGAATGCTGAATCAATATTTCATTACAAAATTCTATTGTTTTCATTGTTGAATGGCAGCAACAACAACGACAAAAGTAAAAATATCAAAATAAACTTATTATTAACTTTAGGTTAAACAGAGCATCCCACCATACTAGTGCATGTGAACCAGCTGTTACCATAGAAATGATACTGAATTTGTGTTGTTGTTTTTTGCAAGTAATTTCTATTGCTAATTTATTATCATTTCTATAGTAACAGCTCGTGCACATCTACTTTTATAGTGGGGTGATAATGATAATAAATTAGCAAAAAAAATTATAAAAAGTCATCACTGATTTGTGATTTTTTATTAGTATTTTTTTTGCTAATTCATTATCATTTCTATAGTAAAGATAATGAATTAGCAAAAGAAAAAAAATCAACACCTTCTCACAAATCAACACCTTCAAACAATCAGTGTTATACAACAACAAACTATAATTCTGCATCATTCATGTTGAGTTATTAAATCATAACATATTATTAATTATAATATGCCATTATTATATAATAGTTATTATATCATAAGCTTGCGAGTTTCGTTTGAGTACTCTGGTTTTCACCTACAGTGCAAAGACAAGGGTTGTATCCTCATTGTAATCCTGTGCCTTGAGTTACCTGGGATATGCTCCAGGTCCCCTGTGACCTTAGGGTAAACAGTAGGGGTGGGCGATATACCGGTATACACGGTTAACCGGTAGAAATTTGTCAACCGATAGAGATTTTGGTCTATCGTC
>JAQMYL010000019.1:6683981-6696986 GCA_030014365.1 Clarias pachynema
GAGCATTAAGTCATAAATCCAACCACATACAGCAGAAATAGTTGGGATCAGTTGAGGAACGTGTATCTTATATTTATTTCTTGTTTTGCTCTACATTTTAGGTTTATGTATTTACTGGAATATGTACTGTACATAAGTAAATACATTCTTTGCATTTAATACTAGCAAACACTCACTCATTCATTGTCTTATCCTATGTACAGAGTTAACGGGGGCCTGGAGCCCATACCAGGAAACTTAGAGTATGAGGCAGGGTTCACCCTGGACGGGGTGCCAATCCATCGCAGGGCACGCACACACACATACACACACAAACCACACAATAAGGGCAACACCTATTAACATAATCTGCATGTCTTTGGACTGTGGGAGGAAACTGGAGTACCCAGATGAAACCCACCAATCACGTGCAAACTCCATGCACACAGACCCGAGACGGGAATCGAACCCAGACCCTGGAGGTGCAATGCGACAGTGCTAGCTAACGACTAAGCCAATGTGTCGCCTGCTAACAAACAATTAAAAAAAGAAAAAAAAACCAGTACAATACAAAGTAAACATGAAAATGGAAAAATGCGTGCTTTTATGAGTTTTGATTACTTGACATCAAAAACCTACGTCACATCACACTGTAATAAAATGTGAATGTAAATATATATTTGCGAGAGCACCTTTTTTGTTAAAAGAAAGCTGATTGGGGTGCAAAAGATGAGTTCCTCATCTAGCATAGCAGTTTGGAAGGAAATAATTACCAGATAAAAAAACAGATTACACTAATGAGATGAGCGTTTGACTAGGATTCTTTACTCGACCTCCATAGTGTTCTTCCGGCCGCCATCCTGGAGGGAAGAAAAAAAAGTAATGCAGATTTATAATTACACCCAGTAATGCACCATGAAATTGTTATTGTGGAATACCTTTTTGAAAATGTTATCAAACTATTACTTTAATTTCTCTCTCAAGAAACTGTTGCACGTGTATGCTGAGTAAAGCAAACACTAAACGGCGCTTTTTTTTTTCTTTTCCTGTTTGTGCTTCCGAGATATGGCTCCTTTGTCAGACTTTTTTATTACACTTTCCTCTTTCAGTTTCTTCCATTGAGTAATATGATGATTTAAAATAATGTGACGCAAATCATCACCGTGTATCACAGACACTAAAGTGTTACTATGGTGGGAAAAAAACACAAAAAAACATACATTTATAATTTTTTTTTTTTTTTATGTTGTTCCATGATGAGTCGGCTCTCGGAGAAAATGACCTCCTAGTTCTGGTGATAAAGTTCTAGCCAAAACGTGCTATCTCATTCAGGACGTGACTCATTAGAAATGGGTGTATGGCGTGGAAGCCGTTCTCGCTATCTGCCAGCGCCTGGCTCGCCGACTGATAAGCGGCAAATGCAAATGTCCTGATAAGAACTCAATGCAAATATTTATGATATGATATTCCCCGGGAATTATGCGCGGATAAAACAAAGTGCGTTATTTCTCCAGACTCCTTTTCAGGTTTGCCAAAAAAAGGTAGCCTTTCGGCTTTGGGAATTTTGCATTCCTTAAAAAAAAAAAAAAAATTGATTGGGCCCAAGCATTACGTTAAGCTATTTGTTTGTGGAGGAAGGTAATTAGTTACTGTAATTACAGCGATGACAGTTGGTAAATTGTTTTTAAAGCATTACAGTGCGCCTGTGCCAGAAGATTGCAGTATTCATTTTAGGATTTAAGCAACTGCTTGGGGAAAAAAATAAATCCACTCTGTATTTTTTATTTTTTTTGAACTACAAAGTTGCCATTTTCTAAGCAAAGACATTTTTGAAAATGTCTATAAATTTGTACTAATTGACTTTTTTTGGGGGCCATTCGTTTGTTGATCATGGCCGTGCCACACAGAGGATGTCTTCTCTTCTAGAATCGTAGCTTAAAAAGTTGATACACATGTTTGCGTTCGCTTTGTGTATTTCGTTTAACATGGACCTTTATGTTTCGCGTCCAAAAGCTAATTGCTGGTGCTGGTGTGGGAGCCGCCATGATGCGTGCATGCTTTTAAGAGTTTATTTACAGTAGCTCTGCCTTTTGATCGTTTAAAGAGTTGATCTGCTTGGACTGTCGAACATTTGTCTCCACGGCCACAAACAACTCAAATAGTAAATAGTGCACTATGTGGTAATTAGGACACTAATTCTAATGGAGTTCTAGTAATATTTGCTTGGTTGTCATTACACACTTAAACAATTTGGGGTTCGGTGTTAGAAGAAAAGACTTAACAATAGGTTGATATGGTTATTGTTTGTACGACAAAATTAATACTGTACATGCCTCAAATGCTTTATTCCATTTATATCACAACAATTATGTCAAACCTAAAAAAAATGTATTTATCAATAAACTATTTTTGTAAAAAAAATAAAAATAAATAAATGTTATTTTCTGTCATTTTATCTTTAGATACATTTAAAGATATGGAAGGTCCAGGTAAATATATAACACATTTTCTACTTCGAATAACACATTTCGTTGTTTCTTAATTCCTTATTATTTATGTTGAGCATACACCATAGAATTTACAGAATTACTTATTAAAGAATAATACAAGAATTATAGAAAATAATAAATACCTTCCGAGTGATTTAGCCTCGCCATAGATCACGAAACCACTATGTAATTTTTTTTATTTTTTATAGTAGTACTTTTGACATAATTATTATTTATTCAATATTTTTATAAACTGTGAATTATTAAACTTTCTTTCGGCTGCTCTCTGCATACTGTACAACTTTGGCCAAAGTTTTACACTGGATGCCCTTCGTGACACAACTCTCCTATTTTATCCGGGCTTGTGACTGGCACTACATGAAGTGGTTGGGTAGTATATGGTTGGCAACCGACCTACAGCAGGGCTCGAACCTGGATCCTCAGATCCCCATATCAACAAGCCACCTTAGCCCCCTGAGCCACCACTCCCCATAAACTGTGAATTATTTAATGGCAAAATTTGATGAACAAGAAATCTGTCATAATAACAGTTACTGCTAATGGACTCAAGTTGTCAGAGTGCCAGGGTTGGAGGTTTGAATCTCACCTTCGCTCTGTGTGCATGGAGTTTGCATGCTCTCCCTGTGCTTGGTGGGTTCCCTCTGAGAAAACCAGTTTCTTCCTACAGTCCAAAGACATGCAGTGTATATGGATCGGCATTTCCATATAACCCATAATATATGATTGTGAGTGTGTGTTTGTCCCCAGTGATTGGTCGGCACCCCATCCAGGGTATACCCCCCTTGTGCCCTAAGCTGACAGGCTCCAGGCCCTCATCCCTTAACAGAATAAGTGATGTTGACTTTTTGGCCCCCCTTCGGACCACCGATTCCACTTTCATATACGCCAATGTCTTTTTTAAAAATTTTTATAATTGAGCTAACTCTTCTGCTCATTCTTTCTTAATTCCTACACCGTCAAATACAACACACCACATGTCCCTCTGAGATTTGCAACCCTCCACACTTGGTTGCACTGAAGATATAAACAGTCCAGACGTCAGCGCGCATACACACCCAGCCTCATTCTATCTATTCTATATGCTTTTGTATACCAGTTGTAGATTAAGGGACTCCTGGGGTTGCGGGGATGGCAGGAACTGACATGCATACTTTGTGATTAGGAATGAAATAAATCCTGTTATACACTTCAAGCAGAATGACTAAGAAGCTTTTTTTTTTTTAATGATCAGTTGGGGACTTGCAGGTGTGCTCCTTACTAATAGGTCGTGCTGGAAATCATGATTAAAATAGACCTCAATCCTGGTGCATCGGTGCTGCATATGAAATGATAAGTGGGTAAATTGTTTGTGCAAAAGGATTCTATGCTTAACTTTGTTTTTTTAAGGCGCACAGCCTTTTTGGTGGAAAATAAAGGAACAAGAGAAATCCTTTGGGTTTATTTGTTTAAACAGGAACCAATACTGATAATGCTATCAACAGTATATAAATCTATAAATAACTGTATATAACATCTGTAACTATCTATAAAATCCATTTAAGTTTAATTAAATTGAATTCTTCTTAAATAGAAGACAATCAAACCTCCAAATGGTTTAAAAGGAGATATTATTTCATCATAAGCATCACTGAGACGGATTATGCCCAGAGTGTCATGATGTTTTTTGACCCAAGTTAACGAACCATAAATGGAAATCGACTTAATTGAGACTTAATTGAGTCACTCACTCATCGTCTATACCACTTTATCCCGTATACAGGTTCGCAGGGGGGCCTGGAGATTTAGGGCATGAGGTGGGGTACACCCTGGACAGGAGGCCAATCCATTGCAGTGCCCACGCATACACATTTATTAGTGGAGAGTACAACCACCTTTGGCTGCATTTACATTCTGACGTCTGAATTTTTTAAATATCTCCTTTGTACCTTTCTACTTTTAGAACCGAATATACGGCCATTCCTCTCGACAAACTTTCTAAAGCTTCGTCTGGACTGGATGATGGTTACCGAACAGCAATTCTTTAATTCTTGCCAAAGATTCTCAGTGATGGTACCACTACTGTACCCCATGCTGTGAAGAGCAGTCTGAAAGGCCATAAGACTCAAATGAGGTCTTATTCAATCACCGAGCTTACATGTTTGCTGAGTCACCAACATGTGCCTCTTCCCTCAATAATAACACTCTTTTCTCCACTCGTCTCTAAATCCCATCTTCCTTGAATGTCCAGTCTGTGGGTGCGCTGTAATCAGCTTCTCCTTTCACCTCTCTGATCGCTGCAGCTCCTCATACAGTAGTTGCCGCTATGACGGAAGTCTTGCTTACCAGGTCACTGTTTTCTGTGGCATTTGTACTATTTTAAGTAATGGGTTTAATCATCTCTGTGAGATGTTCAGGATTTGTTTTCATAACCAAACCTTGACTGACACTTTGTCCTGAACTTGTTTGGATAGTTTCTTCGTTTTCATGAAGCTATTTGGGTAATAAACTCTTGGGCCTTTTGGGAATTTGTGCATTTTTTATTAAGCTCATGAGAAATATCATTTGCAAAACAGGAGATTATTTTCAACTAATTATGTGACTCTTGCTGGGAACCGGTGGCATCAAAACCTATTTAGGGTTTTAACAACAGAACGGCATTAATACCATTCTCAGAGGTTTTTTGAAAACAACTACATAACGTTAGACAGCACAGGAGATTAGTGGTTAGCACTGCCCCCTTGCACCTTAAGTGTCCGGGTTCGATTCCTGGCCAGGTTCGATTCTCTCCTCTGTGTGCATGGAGTTTGCATGTTCTCCCCGTGCTTGGTGGGTTTCCTCCAGGTACTCCGGTTTCCTTCCACAGTCCAAAGACATGCAGTTTGGCGTTTCCAAATTGCCCCTGTCTCCTCGGATAGGCTCCAGTCCCCCCTGACCCTGTATACAGGATAAAGCGGTATAGGCAATGATGTATACCCTTATTTTAAAAGCTTTAAACTTTAAATGGAGCAATAAAACAATATAACAAATATAACAATTTTGTTTTGAGCAAAGAGTGACATGCAGCTGCCTGATTTTTGAGCAAAAAAAACGGCACCTTGTGATGATCCACGATCCATATTTCCTGTGCAACACAGCGGCTGCCATGAGTGGGTTGAATGTGTTCAAAGGGTTTTTGGAGAATGTTTAAGCCAAGAAAAAGATGTTTACACTTTGCTACTGCCATTGCACTCTAGCAGTAACAAAAAGGTGTGCATCCCTTAACATCCGCGAGTACAGTACATTCTATGAAATAGGACATTATGCAATGTGGATGTAGTTTGAACACCATGATATATACCTAACAGAACTGTGTGGGATACTGTAGTGGAAGCGTTGTGGTGTCGAGAAATAAGGTTACATAATTTAAAATACGATTTAGGGGAGGAGGCTGATGATGCTGTAAACTGAAGGATGCTGTCCATACGTGCTGTATGATTCACTACAAAATCACAGTCAAATCAGGAGTTTGCTGTATTTTTCATTAATACTCAAACAATATATTATTAATATTATCTTGCCTACTTAAATCACCATAAACACATCACAACCACAGGCTGATTTATTCATTGTGTCAAAACTATGGTAGAATTAAGATATAGCTTAATACAAAAGGACACAAAATCCACACTTACAGTACTGTATATACTGTAAACCCCTCAATTTTCACAATAGTTTGGCATTTGTGCTTTTTATGACTCAAAGAAAGCATGCACAAAATATTCCCTATCAGATCGCAATATTTCTTGCTTTCATTTGAAAAAACTGAATAGAAGCAATGGGGCATGGTTTAGCATCGACTTCAGACGGACAAAAGGCGGGTTAAACCGACAAGGAATATATGATGATTCCCACCTGTGTCTTATTACCGCAAGTCTACTTACAGTATGTCTGTTTCCATCCAGAGGCAGATCAATAGTTCCTCATCCAGGAGAATGTGAAAGCATTACCTTTCAGCTCAACCTGTCTCCTCTCTGTCTGCAGCCAGTAATAATAATAATATTTTGCAACTGTAAAGATTGTTTCCTCTTACTTTATTGTTAACACACTATATGAACAAAAAGTATTTGGCTAAACCCATTAATTACTGAATTCAGGTGTTTCAATCTGGCTGCTTATCCCCAGTCATTTGCAATCATAATGCGTCAGCATACCAAGACATCATGGACAATGCAATGCTTCCAAATTTGTGGCAGCAGTTTGGAGAACAGCCCTTTTATATGGCCCAGGGACTATTGTATAAAGACATGGTTTGACTTATTCGGTGTGGAAGAACCTGACTGGCCCTAACACAGAGCCCTGACCTCAACAACATCGAGCACCTTTGGGATAAACTGGACCAGGCCTTCTTGTCCAAAGTCAGTGAATGACCTCATAAATGCTCTACAGAATGAATAGACATGAATTCCCAAAAACAAAAAAACAACAAAAAAGGGGGACCGACTCCATATTGAAGTATATGTATTTGGATACAATGCTATTACAGGTTTAGACAAATACTTTTGTCCATATAGTTTAAGTTGATTTCAATTCAAATTTTATTCATCTCACACAACCATACACAGTACGACATGCAGTCAAATGCTTAAGTTCTTGTTTGTTGTAATGACCAAACCAAACACACATGGGTAGCAAAGTCAAAACCGGGCGAAGGTCAGGCATAGGGACAGGCTTGTGCGTTGCTTCACAATGAATGAACCAACAGTCCTTATATAGAGTTTGATAATAAGGTGTAATTCCTTCCAGGTGTAGGATAACAGAACTCAGGTGAATGGGAGCGTGCATGCTGGGAATTGGTTTTTTGATACCCATGACTGTAGTCAGTATTGTGTTCTTAAAGTGCAGTTAAACACCAATTCATTTGTAAATTACAGGACATGGCAATTGTTATAGGGGTGAAAACTTATGCAAAGCACTGTACACATTTTGCATCATCAATGAATGATGCTTAGTAACTGCATGAATGCATTTTGTTTATGATTGTTTGGGTAATACAACATTCTCTGGACAGAATTCAACCCATCATCTGGTGCTTCCTTTTATCCATCATTCCTCACAAGCACACACCATCTTTAAATGTCAGTAATTAGCTAAATCTGTAGATGCTTCAGGACTTAAATGTGGGTGTTTTTCTTTTTTTTACATACAGGAGATCAGCACAGTGCCCATGGCTGTAAAATGACCTCCCAGAATGCATTGCAACAGTAAAGCATTCCTTGATAAGTTCCTTCTAGAATGCAGCCTTTAGTGAGAGCTTAATTAGCACCTCAGCAACCCGATCGTCTGGCTTTCCGCGGTACACCAAATCCCTCACAAATCTTGCAGGATTAGGGGAAGTCGCTTGGTAAATTGGGGCGTGCATCTTTAATTTAACTGCATCTTAGACCAGTAATTAATAACTGCTACCTATGCAAGACTAATGTGTCTGATGTTTGTTAATTAGCAAGCAGTTGTGATAAAGTTTCCCTGAAACACACACAAACACACACACACAAAAACAATTAACAAATTGAAGGAAATGTTTTTTTTTTTCTTCTTTTCATTCTTTGTTTCTCTCTTTTTGTTAATGGAAACCCACTGTTGTTCACTGTAGAGGTTTACATAGGAATGATAAGGACTCAAGAACACATTTTAATTAGCAAGTAATTCTAAATATTTGACATTCATCTGTAAATTATTAAATGTCATTACAAATATTACACCCCATGCGACAAGAGATATCACACAAACAGTTTACTCGAATGAAATGCGTACTATTTTAAAGACGAAGACCATGAAGTTTCCATGGCGTCCTAATAATATCGAGGAACGCAGCAGGAATGTGGTCAAAATGGAAAAATCTGCATTTATCAAGTTCATACTACTTCTTAGCCACATCCCAGACAGGTTCTCAATGTGTCTATCATGTTGTCACAAATTTTCTATCATGCATGTCCAATGGGAACAAACAAAATAATAACTTTTTTTATTTACGTTTTTTTTTTTTTTTTACAACATGGCATGGATCTACGTACCATGGTCATACTGTAGCACAAACCTGAAGAGGTTGTCGTGAGAAGTCTATTGACGTAGCAAAAATGCATAGAGACATCCAAATGGAAACTCCATGATTGTAGTATATCTACTATATGAAATCACAAAGATGTGTTAGTTACGCAGTTATCTGGTCAAAGTCATCATTACTACATCCTTATTAAGTTCCACTTGCATCTCGTTTTGATCTAGTCCTCAAGTGGCTTTTGCTGAACATTTCCTTCTTACCCCTCCATGCTTGTTTTGGATAAGTTCCCATATGACTGCAAAAGAAATGTGTGTTCTCAGTAAAAATGCTAGAAGCTGGCAGCAAGAACAGCATTTTAATCTATATGATTAATGACGGCTAAGGCTCTACGTTGTTGGTTTGGGAAATTGGGATCCAGATTTGAGCCCCGTTGGTTAGTTGCCACACCCCATAATACCCAGTGACTGCATGCAGTGCCCATCCCTAGCCCGGATAAAATGGGAGGGTTGTGTCAGGAAGGACATCCGGTCCCGTATCTATGACTAGAAGTTTTGTTTAACCAGTGAAACCCTTGAAATCTACTGGAACATTTGAAAACTGTATAATTCAGGTTCATCGCATTGACTGTATGTTCTTGCTGTAATGTGGCAGATATTGTATGTTCACACCATAATGTAATTGTTCAAAAATGAATACAAATAAGAAAGTTAGTAAATCTAAAAACAGCCAATATATACGTTATCACTCAAAAGTTCGGGATCACCTGCAAATTTCTTTGAAGTTTTTTTTTTGTATGTGATTTATTTTCTACATTCTACAACAATACTGGGGATTTCAAAACTTTGAAATAACTCATATGGAATTAGGTCATTATGTAACAACAACAAGAACAATAACAGTCAGGTGTTATTTTAAGACATGAAGGTCAGATGTCCGGAACAGTTCTTTCAAGAACAGTATTGTGTCAAGCGCATTTGCAAAACCATGATGAAACTGGTTCTCATGAAGACCATCTCAGGAAAGCAAGACCAAAACTTACCTCTGCTGCAGAGGAGAAGTTCATTCAGAGTTACCAGCCTCAGAAATCACCAATTAACAAACAGCACCTCAGATTAGAGTCGTTATGAAGCTTTACAGAGCATAAGTAGCAGATACATCTCAATATCAACTATTCAAAGCAGATTATTGCATATTTTGGATGCTTTCAACATTGTTTTACAGTGTAGAAATAAATAAAAATCAGGAACAACCATGGAGATAGAAAGTGAAACTTTTGAGCGGTAGTTTATATACACACGATCTGCATTTACCCCTTTTCTTTGTTTATGCAAATGTATTAGATGATAAATGTATTAGCCTGATAGCTCTCGAATATTTTTAAAACTTGCCCAAAGACTACAACCCCAGGAACAGTCATTAACTCTTATGTATATTGCTTCTCTCCAAAGCATGGGGCAGTGTGATCCCTGCCCCTCTGGATATACAGTACTGTATATTAGCGTTTTATTGTTTTATTTCCCATTTTTGACTACAGGCTTCAAAAAAAAAAAACTCTATGACGCTAAATTGGACAGTGAGCCGATATGAAAAACAGGTCATTAGTATTCTCATGGAATTTAAATTGCATGGAGTTGTTAATGAGGACTTTTGATGAAGCTGATATGTACAGTATGATGGAGCTCTGCCTTACCTGCCACTGTGGACTGTGGAGCCACTGAGAATATTATGAGAGAGAGAGAGCGAGAGAGAGAGAGAGAGAGAGAGAGAGTGAGAGAGAGTTTGGCATCCTCTACAGGGTGTATTCATGCCCCCAATGAATAAATATGTAGATTTTTTACACTTGCTTTCATAAACTCAGAGCTGGATAGCCCTGAATTTGATTTGGCCGCATAATATCACAAGAACACATTTAAAGGTTTTTTTTCTTTTCTTTTTTTTTCTTTCAGGCAGCTACAATATTAATACACAGCTATTGCATCTTCTATTCCAACAATGTCAGCTATTTATCATCTAATACGCAGGATTGCTTCTAAGGTTTCTCCAAATGGCTCGATTTTATATTCCCAGTGTGTTCAATGCTCTCTCTGTCTTTCCTTCTCTCTCTCTCGCTGCCTCCGCAGGGATCCTAGTGCGGGTTTGTGTATCAAGTGTGTGGGAGTGTGTTGCTCATTAGCTCACTTATGTAATTCAGGGTGTTGCTAATCCTCAAGGCAAGAAGAGACAAGCACCACAACAACAGAAGCAGATGTCAGCAGCAAGCAGGAAGTTGAAGCTACACTGAGTGTGTGTCTACACGATATAAACATGGAACAAAACACGACTCAAGTAAAGTTACTGCAGTGCAGAGTTCAAAAAATTACATGACACTTATGTAAGCCCTTCATGAAAACTGACACAAATGTAACATGTAGAATACAGCGCAAATGCCTCAGGCACCGTACATTATTTATATAGATTACCTTAAATGCTTATTTTAGGACTATTGTCACTATTGTCAGTAATAGGGAATTCTTTAAATTAATTGTAGCAGAGAATCAATAAACACCATTTTAACTAATAGAAGTTTCTGAATTTAAAAATAATTACCCCTGAAGCTGGATTTTACCTGCAGACTTGAAAGTATGTGAGAAAAACAGCTAAATATGAGATTATTTTCTCCAAAATAAATGCATGCGGTTTTAAATGCAAGGCAAGGCAAGTTTATTTGTATAGCACATTTCATACACAATGGTAATTCAAAGTGCTTTAAATAGAAGAAAAGAAAATAATCATAAAATGAAATAAAAGATAATAGCAATAAAACTTTTTAACGAAAACTTTTAAATTTCATTTAAAATAAAAATAAAAACAGTTAGCAATAAAACTTTAAACTAATTAAAATTTAATTAAAAATAAAAATAGAAAACTAATTAAAACTAATTAAAACATCATTTAAAATAAAAATAAAATAATAAAAAAACAGCTTAAGATATTAGATAAACATAAAATAATGCATAAAATAATGCAAATTATGATTTGGTTTATTTATGGTGTGATGCGGTCAGACACCCGGAGACTCAGGATCAGTGGCGGCTGGTCAATAAAGGAAGCTGGGGCGCCGCCCCCTTAAAGGCAGAGAAGAATGCTACTTTAACATGTAATTATTTAACATAATAATTATTCATTTAAATAATGAAATAAAGTCATTTAGTCACAATATTCCACTGTATTTCTTAATATAATTTATTTACAATAAAAACAAAATCTAAACTGTACTATGTTCATTTGTGTTCGTGTACGCGGCTCGTAAATTTCTTTTGAAAAGCATGTGATTTGAGGCTGAGCTCTAATTGGATTTTTTCAAATCATCCTTGGGGCTCAGCACTGTGCGCCCCGAACCCTCCCACTTTTGTTCTTAGCGAATCATTATTGTTTTTAAATATTTGGGCTCATGTGATTGGATCATTCTCAACGAGTCTTATTAACGGTCAGCAGATTGTTAGTTAATGTATTGAATAGTGATTGACGTGGAAGCCAGGTAAATATGAGAGGAAACTCTAATTTCTTTGCTAAAATACCCCTTCGCAAGGCGATCGGATGAAGAATGAAAAAAAGTTAAAGAGCTTGGACCAGATCGACCTGATCTTCTAATTAAGCAGCAGTCAAGTGATCGCAGCCGTGCTTACACTCAGTGCTGTTCCAGCACTTCTTATGGCTATTTCGAGGTGATTATTAAAAGTTTCATTTTAATTTTGTTTGCACCCCCCCCAAAAAAAATTTTGCACCAGCCGCCACTGCTCGGGATACAAGGTGAGGATACACCCTGCATTGGGGAGAGTCCATCTCAGGGCTTCTCAAGCATGCATTTGCCACATTCACACTCTAGGGGCAATTAAAGAAATGTCTACAGTATTAGAATTTTTTGCACTGTGGGAGAAAACACTTCCTGTTATCACTTATAATATAGCAGCTATACGTAAGCGATTGAGAAAACCATACAGGTAGTTAAACACCTAAGAAGCACAGAGTCATCATTTCTGAAGACCTTCCAGTTTTTCCAGACAGACTGTGTTGTTCCAGACTTCAGGCAATCACTGACTGCAAAAAAAATTTCATCCAAGTATTAGAGACAATCCTTATGTTTGGAATTGTGTTGGATTGTTCCATTATTTATGAGCCCTCAAAATGGGTGTGTGAATGTACGAAAATTGATGTAACTCCTAAATGGATAATGTGACACCTTTGTCAAACCCCTTGAAGTAACAGAGGCCAAGGAGACCTCACCCAACAACCAACAGCACTCAAACACCAATGTCCTGGTGCCAGACACCAGAGTACACCACCAGAGGCCATGCCAAGTCATGCCACCCCAGTTGCACAAAGGAACTCAAAACCTTGGGCCAAAAGTTTGGACACACCTTCTCATCTATCTGTCAATGTGTTGTCTTTATTTTCATGACCATTTACATTGGTAGATTCTCACTGAAGGCATCAAAACTATGAATGAACACATGTGGAGTT
>JAQMYL010000019.1:6727484-6770263 GCA_030014365.1 Clarias pachynema
GTGTGTGTGTGTGTGTGTGTGTGTGTGTGAGCGAGAGAGAGAGAGAGAGAGCGAGAGAGAGAGAGTGTGAGCACCCTGCAATGTCCAGAGTGTACCCTGTCTTATTTTTGAAGTCTCCTGGGATTGGCTCTAGGCTTCCCCCTGTCCCTGTACAGGACAAGCAGTATAAAAATAATAATGAAAGAGTTAATGAATGATTATTATTATTATTATTATTATATTTTTGAAGGTTTGTAAGACTTATGAATTATAATTATAAAAATTACAGTGTAAAAATAAAAGAGTAGACATGCAAAATGGAGAACATTTATATAATCTTTATAAATTTGTAAAACTGATGATTTGGGTATTTTTTTTTATAGCTTTAGTATGGCATAATCTATTTTTAAATTTGATAATAAAGAAACAATCGTGGCATCTAACCGACAAAGAATTAATTACTTTGTCTTTAGCCATTAGAATTACTTTTCTCGCTTTTAATAACATTGTGGACACTGAATTATTTGATTTAAGATGAATAATTTTATAAAAGGCCAAAGGTTAATGGGTTTATTGGACGTGTGCATCTATTGTTTGGTAATGGTCTTGTACTGTAGCTATTTAACTTCGTACAACGTTGCTTTATTTTTCATACCTACAGTAGAACACAAAATAGTGTAGTTGTCTTAAAGTCTTGTGGATCTTTTGAGACTTGAGGTTTTAATGGATTTTATGACTCAGCTGATTGTCATCTCTTTATTAATCCCACTTGAGACCCATTAGATTCTTTTATATCTGGGATTTGTAAAGTTGTCACTAAATACTGGAATATAAATATTATTTTGATATTAAAAATATCAAATATATAATATTTTATATATAATAAAATTTAGAATCCAGTATTTAGTGATGGAGTTAGTACCCGTAAAAAAGTTTTTCGAAATAGTTAAAAGGTTAAATCTAAAAAAAAAATAATAATAATTAAGCTGATCAGTTTTAATGTAATCAGTGATATTATTATTGTGTTTCCGGTTGAATCCCACGTACAGTACATGTCTGTCTGTCCATAACACTCTCAGTTCGGGTATTTTAAACGCCCTCACCTCGGACGTGTTGCTATAACGACCCGTGTTTTAGCTCATAGTGGCGCTTCACATTAATTAGCACCACGGTTTCGGGACATATGAGACAAACTGGTTTTAAACTTCCCGCAAGTGGAAATAAACATACAAAGATCTGTCCATACAGCTTTGAAGATTCAGTTTTTAAAAGTTACACACCTGTTTCTGGAGTAAGTCGTACGGCGTCGCGCGTTTGTTTGTTTTCCGTGCGGATTTGGGCGCTTTGTAAATGCATTAAGGTCGTTTCTGTGCGCTCCGCATACTCACGCATTTACGGTAAACTCATCGCGTTGATTGGATCGGTTGAGTGACGCGTATGGTCACGCCCACCACGCCCACCTCGAGGGCAAAAGCGCTGTATTCGTCCGAAAAGGCTCGGGCTGCTGTGACGTCATCTGGTTCATTACTGCTCATAACGTCCCGTCTATTCTACATTTTAATGTCATTTATGGTGCAGATTTAACATCAGGCAAATATCGAAGGACTGACAAAGCTTCATTGAATTCTGTCAAGCCAGGTTTGCGTGATGCTGTAACAAAATCATTGCAGGCAGACAGATACAGAGATACAGACAGACATTCAGGGATACAGACAGACATACAGAGATACAGAGATACAGACAGACATACAGAGATACAGAGATACAGACAGACATACAGAGATACAGACAGATGTACAGAGATACAGGCAGACATACAGAGATACAGACAGACGTACAGAGATACAGACAGACATACCTAGATACAGACAGATGTACAGAGATACAGGCAGACATACAGAGATACAGACAGAGATACAGACAGACAGACGTACAGAGATACAGACAGACATACCTAGATACAGACAGACGTACAGAGATACAGACAGACGTTCAGAGATACAGGCAGAGATACAGACAGACAGACGTACAGAGATACAGACAGACATTCAGAGATACAGACAGACAGATGTACAGAGATACAGACAGACATTCAGAGATACAGACGTACAGACAGACAGACGTACAGAGATACAGACAGACATTCAGAGATACAGACAGACAGACGTACAGAGATACAGACGTACAGAGATACAGACAGACATTCAGAGATACAGACGTACAGAGATACAGACAGACATACAGAGATACAGACGTACAGAGATACAGACAGACATTCAGAGATACAGACAGACAGACGTACAGAGATACAGGCAGACAGAAGTACAGTGATACAGACAGACTGACAGACATACAGAGATACAGACAGACGTACAGAGATACAGACAGATGTACAGAGATACAGACAGACATACAGTGATACGGACAGACATGCAGAGATACAGACCGACAGAAATTTTTCTGACAAGATATAATTGAAAGAACGTGTTCTGACAAATGTACAGACAAAACCTTTCTTTTATTTATATAGATAAATGCAGTGTATTTGTAAATAAAATACATAAAGTCATCTCCGGAGATACGATTTGAAGTCGAGTTGAGGTTCACAAACCTTTCCAATTATCATATATTTTATGAATACTACAATGTTGTGTAAATGTTCATGTGAATGATTTATGAACTAATTAGCTTATATCTGGTTTGAAAAATTTGATAAAATACGAGGCTGAGTGACTAAACGTTTTGCTCTATTTGCAGGCCGCTGTAGCTGGTGGAACCACCATGATTCTTGATTTTGTCATCCCTCAAAAAGGAGGATCTCTGCTTGAGGCGTACGACAGATGGAGGAGGATTGCTGATGCAAAAGTGTGCTGTGACTATTCCCTCCATGTCGCTGTTACCTGGTGGGACGATAGCGTACGTAACTAAATACACGATACACTGTTAATTCCAGTATTTTTATTCTGATCACTAGCAAGAAATCTGTATTAATTTCATGACAGGGCAGGAGGCATATTTGAGGCATATTTGTCAAATCCTTAAAATCATCGGCTTTAATAGTATTTATATCATTAAGATACATTAATACAAGTAATTGGGAATCCTGCTGCAGGAAGATATATGTTTAAAATGTAGTGGAGAGAATTTAAAGGAAGAGATTAAAGTTCTTGAGCTGGGTTTAATTTTTCAAGTTTTTTTTTTCAAGTTTTTTGTAAATGCATCAGAAAATATAGACAACATATAGACAGAGACATTTCCTGGACCACGATTCATGGATGTAACCATTGTATTATTAATAAAAGTGTAATTAATCCATAAATAATTGAGCAGTTGATTAATTTTAGGTAAAACGAGAGATGGAGACTCTTGTTCGAGAGAGAGGGGTAAACTCCTTCAAGACGTTTATGGCGTATAAAGATTTGTTCATGCTGCGTGATGACGAGCTCTATGCAGTTTTCTCTCACTGTAAAAACATTGGAGCCATTGCACAAGTCCACGCTGAGAACGGAGATCTGATTGCAGAGGTAAGAAGCGAAAAATTTCACACAAGGTTGTGTTTTAAAGCCATAAATCCAAAAGTCCAAATTCATCTTGCTTCTAATCAAATGTTGATGAGGGTTGTGAAAGCAAAGGGTGAATCATTAACTCCTCGATGAGGAGACTTTGTCATTGTCAGGGAGTTAAATGAATTTGACTACAAATTTACACAGAACTTTGTCAGAGGGAGTCTGTTGAGCTTTTAGGAAGACCCCATCCCCATATTTCAATTGTACATGTGATCTTTGATTTGTCACTACAATATTTCTCATTTTTCACAATTCACTCTAAGCTACTACAGTATAAAACAAATGCTTTTGTCTGGACTTTTTTCAAATCTAGACATTCAAAAATGTATTTTATTTGTTATAAACAAGATGTTTTTTCTTGCAAATGATTTATATATTTCCAGCTCTTTTAAATGTGTCTTTGTGTATGTGATGAAACATTACCAATAATTAATGTTTTGTGATATTTTAAGTATTTATAAACTTTTGAATTAAAAATTAACAACTTTTACTACATAAAATTTAAATTATTAAAATATTGATGCAGATAGAAATGAAAATTTGAACTATAGCCAAACATTTTTCATTTATTATTAGAAAAATCTATGCTTTTCTAAGAATTTGGACATAGAACTTTTATATTGTTTTTAAAAATATTACATTGTTTATCATTTACTTATATTCACAAGTATAAATTTTAAATCTATCTATCTATCTATCTATCTATCTATCTATGTGTATTTCGCTAAATTATTAAAGTACTGAGACAGAAAATTTTATTTCAACTATAATATAAATATATTATATAAAGATCTCAATATAAAGATCTATGTTTTTCTGGTAATTTGGACATAGAACTTTTACATAGAACTACACTTACTTTAAATATTACACCAGAAACCCAAAACCAAAAAAATAAATAACTCTACAAGAGAAAGGATGATTCCTGAAGGTTATGATGTTCTGCATGAATGCAGTCATATATGATTTACATACAATTATAAATTTGAAAACTATCTATCTATCTATCTATCTATCTATCTATCTATCTATCTATCTATCTATCTATCTATCTATCTATTTGCATATGTTTATTTGATTAAAAACACGTAAAATTTAAAGAGCAAAAATATCATGTAGTCCTTCTATTAAAAAAACACACACAAAAAAAAAACAACAACGTCTGCCTGATGTTGCCAGTATAGACGCTAGATCCACTGTGTCCCTGACCATACTACATGACTTACTAAGGAACTTTAAGATACTGAATAGAAGTAAATTATATATTGGCATTCCTTTAATTATTGTTGAACTTTAATAACAAAATATACTTTTTTTCACGAGGTATGCAAAGACATAAAGGAAGATGTGTTTTGTGAACATTTTCTCACAAACATTTGCAGCCTTAATATATGTAAATGTACAGTCAGTTGCTACATTAGATTGTTAAGTAAACCTACCATACAAGTCAACTTTGGAAGTCTACTATAATAAATAACTGGACATAAAAGATAGAGAGGGTGAATCACATTTATATTTAACATAGTTAACAAAACCACTGGAGGGCAGCAAATATGTATTTATGGAGAGATTATAAACGTGTCAAATGGAACCCTTCAATTGAACACATAGCAAAATCTCTAAATTGCTCAGTGTTGTAGTGCATGTAATCCTGCATTTTATGTTTCACATGAATAAAATGTAACACATAGATACTAGTCTTTGGAATTGGTACAGTGTCTAGTGTTTGGCACTGATGGACATGAATGATTAGTTACCACTCGTAACCACCAGGGGCAGTGATCAAAGAACTTTTCCAGCAGTTACTAAGGTGGTTTGATTTTTTTGTCATAGCATTGTGAGCAACCTTGTTTGTTTTCCAACTGTGTTTAAGCCATTATGTATAATTTTGCTCTAAAGAATTCAATATTACAATGAAAATTCCACATTTTGACACATAAAATGTATATTTTCCGAGTGCTTCTAGGGGACCAGGAGAATGCTTTCTTTGGGAATCACTGGACCCGAGGGCCATGAACTCTGTCGCCCTGAGGAGGTGGAATCAGAGGCCACACAGCGTGCCATCACCATCGCCAATACTGTTAACTGCCCTCTGTATGTGGTCCACGTCATGAGCAAATCTGCTGCAAAAGTGGTGGCTACCGCTCGCAGGAATGGTAGGTGACTTTGATATTACATTTAAATTAAAAATGCAAGACTAAAATCAACATAAAATAAAATATCACATACTGTAATTGGCAATATTTGTTTTGTTCATGCCTAATATAGGATACTTTTGAATGAATTGCCGATCTGAAGTCTGATATTTAAAACGTTCAAATTCAAAATAAAATGTAAAAGTACCCTTTTTAGATATATAGTAAAGCAAATTTTAATTGGATAAAATTACTATATCTTGTTGAAACATGATATCGCCATCAGGACGAGTGGTGTTTGGTGAGCCCATAGCCGCTGGCCTTGGTACTGATGGTTCTCATTACTGGCACAAGGACTGGGCACATGCTGCAAGTTTTGTTATGGGACCCCCGCTTAGGCCGGACCCCAGCACACCTGGTTACCTCATGGACCTCCTCGCTAAGTACGCACAGCACTTTTCCAGAGCACAGTTATCTCAGACAATCATTGATTTCTTATGAATAATCCTTAACGCTTGTGATCTGATTCAGTGCACATCATCTTTCCAGGCATCATCAATAAAAAAAAGTCATGAATTACAAATGTCTTTTAAAATATATACAAAGACTTCTTATCAATGAATATTATTTGATATTTTTAGTGATGATCTGAGTGTAACTGGGACTGATAACTGCACGTTTTCCACTTGCCAAAAAGCCCTGGGTAAAGATGACTTCACTAAAATCCCTAATGGTGTTAACGGTGTGGAGGATCGCATGTCTGTCATCTGGGAGAAAGGAGTGGTCAGTCATCTGCGTCTAAATATTCTATAAATCCTTTAACATCTGCTTCTATATATTCTATTAATATTGTCCCTCACTCTATTTTATACATACATATAAACATACGCTGTATAGCCATAACATTAACACTGCATAACATTAACACTGATTACCAATTACATACCAGTGAACTGGTGACAGAATCACGCTCACCCAAGGCTCACCCATCCACACGGGGACTAAAGGTCAGCCCTTCCAGTCTAATACCACAGAAAAGCCACTCACTCATGCACTCACTGTCTACACATACAAACTCCATGCACACAGAGACGGGAATCAAACTTGGCCGGGAATCGAACCCCGACCGTGGAGGTGCAAGGTGACAGTGTTAACCACTAGGCCAGCGTGCCCATGATGGAAAGGAACCAGAATCCCTAATGCCCCACAGTCCACCCTGCATGGGGCCCAGCAGGAAAAGATCCCAAGCCCTCCAAAATACTCAGATCCCAATCTGATTGAGCATCTATGGGATGCGCCGGAAAAACAAGTCTGATCCACAGAGGCACCATCCTACAACCCACAGCACTGAAAATGCTACTAATGTCCTGGTGCCAGACACCAACGCACACCCCAGGGGCCCTTTGCAGCCACTACATATGCATAATTTTGTATTTTAAGTCTTAACCATTAGCCGCCAGTGTCAGCACTTTGTAACAACCAAAAATATTCTGCCATGGGAGAGTCTTCAGAAAAAAGCTTTACACTTTGATGTTTATGTGGAACATGACTGAAAAAGCTGTGCTTTTTCTTTTTTAAGTTAGAAGAGAGAAAATAAGAAAGGCTGGTGAGGGATCAGATCAACTGTTAGTACTTTTATATTATAACAATTTTGTCACCTTTGGCAAAAAAGAAATAGTTTTGAGGATATTGCACACCTTTGTATGTAATTCTAAATATCTGTATTTAATTAATAGATAAAATATAATTGTTGACTAATATATACATATATTGAAGTACAAGAAGAATTTCAGGATGTTCCGTTAAAGGAAAATAATTAATTCTGCTTTGCCTCAGGTCATGTTACAACATCGTGTCAATAGGTGCAATTGGCTTTACATGGACGTTAATATCCTACTAATGATCTTAAAAGTAGCCCAATCAGAAAAACATGCATCATACAATCAGCTTACTCTGATCTAGAAAGTCCCAATCAGAATGCAATTGCAATCAGAATGGGAGGCGGTGTAAACCTTTAATAATCCATTCAGTAGGTAAATATTACAGTAGCCATGTAAACACTTGATCATTTCTCTCTTATATATATTCTTTGTGTGCATGTTTGCCCATTGTGGGAAATGTTAAGTAATATGTGGTACGCTGTTGTTGTTGTTGTTGTTGTTGTTGTTGTTTTTAAAAAAGATGTATGGCTTCCATTTATGATCAGTAAACCCTGTGAGAACAACTCTCTTTTTTCATCCACTGGGTTTTTGGTAAAGGATAGAGGACTCATTGACTTGCATTTAACTAGTAGTAAAACATCTAATCAGTTATGGATGAGACTGATTTCTCGCAGCCAGTCATAACGCAAATGGTGGAATTTGTTAAAAAAAAAGATTGGAAGCCTTTTAGTCTTACTTACACAGAAAAACTCTTTTTTGTCTTCTTCTTTTTCTGTTATATTTCTGGCTTGATTAAATACTGATTAAGCACATAAATGGACATCTTAGCAGATCAGCGTCCTTATTCATAATTAAGTTGGAATCTTTATTCAGAATGACTACAATTGAATTGCAGAAATATTGTCCATGTAAATTTAAATACTGTTTAATTTCCTCTAACCGGCTACCCCTAATTCTTATCATGTTTAATTCTCTACTTGGACAAACCAGTTTCTTGCGGCTAAAACATGATATTGTTGCTAAAAATTGTCTCACCTACTATAGGTGAAGAAGTGAATTTTCAGATAGGATTTTTTAATATTTAATGCTTCTTATCTCCTGATCCATGCTTCATTTTTGCAAATATGCAAACACATTTATATTTTTATCAGATAAAAACGGATTTGCTAAATACAATTTCATGACCTTTATGTACTGTAGTGTCCGTAACTTTTTTGAATTCAAATATTTCAATGATCTTAATTCTCAATTGGTCAATTTTGATTTCATATAAAAAGACATAAACCTGAAAAAGTATATTATTATAAAATGCTAAACTGTTAAGAAATTGCAACATTGGAAATGTTTACGGACACTACAGATTTTTTGCTTTTTAAGCTTTTATCAAAAACCAATTTAAGCAAAATTCTTACAGATCATATGCTTCTAGATGATTACACCAATTTTAGCATCTATACTCATAGAGAAATTTTAATAATTTGCTTTTTAAATTATTATTGTTTCAAGCGAGACAGTATAACGCTGAAAATGGCCTTTTGGGGGGTACGTATGAAATCATCTCTCCAAAATGGCTAAAGTTAGCAACTTGAAATTTTTAGGGAAGCAAGATTGGTTACTTCCATGTTGCATAAACTTCAGAAGTAGCTTCTTTGGCACACAACTTTTCTGTATTATACAGTATGTATGACATAAAATGATAAAATCAGCACCAATACGGTGTTTTGGCCGTCGGGACTTGGGCCAGGTTGATTTCATGTGCAGGCAATTAGTTTTTTTCTTTACAATTGCTTGATGAACAAAATAGGACTGACAATTAATATTTTTGTTTATATAGCACTGTTAACAGTGGGTATTGTGCTCCATTTATTCAGAAATCTTTGCATGAAAGGTGAAAAGGAGAAAAGAAGTGGAATAGGTATGAGGCTAGAACACAGGAGAGCTATAGAAGGCTTGCATGGGTGGCATACTTGCACTTTATCACAACAGTATCAGGGCATTTTGGTGCCTTTAAGGGAGCGGAAGGTCATAAACTGCCATGGAATGCAGAACATTATGTTCCTCTGGGTCTACAAATAGAGAGAACAGGGTCACTTTCACAAGTGTGTAACTACTCACCTGTGTAGTGTTCAGGAGCTCTTTTATACTCTGCCACTTTTTCCAGAAAGGTGAGCACTGATACTGCATTAGCCATGCCAAGTTGTGCGTGCCCTGCTATGCGAAACGGAGCTGTCAATTCAGCACCATGCCAGGATTTGTGTGAGGAGTGTGCCATTTTCTCTGTGCCAGGAAAGAAGAACTGCCACCAGAGCTCCCTAAGCTGCGAGCCATCTGCTGGTGAGGCCAACAGTGCATGGATCCTGTCCAGGCTTCCCATGTCTGCTTTCCTATACTATGTTCTGGCATGGTGCTTTACCTGGAAGAAGAGAAATCCTGTACTGACAGAAACCAGCAGGTTATGCAGATGTTGATGTCCTAAGCCTTCACCATCCACTGCAGGGAAGCATGGTCTGTGACCAGTGTGAAAAGCTTGGCTGCAAAATAATATCTCACTTCTCCTTATGCCCACTTGATGCATGTTTTTGTTCAGTTGGATTGAGTCTTTAAATGCACAGGATTGAATGTTGTTCCCTATTAAATTATTGGGAGGATGCTGACTCTGTCTCCAAAACCTCTGTGTGCACTGCCAACAGATGCCCAAAGTTAAAGATTCTCAGGAGAGAAGAATGGTGTGGGCATGTTTCAGGCCCTGGAATGGCTGCTTGGCACTCTCCATCCACCTCACTTGATCTGTCAGTCCTTTCCAACTGAAAAGGGAGAAACTACAGAGGAAAAGGTTGGAACAAACATTAATAGTATTCTGTTGACCCCAAAAAGTCACAAACCATGTCAAGTCAATAACCCAGATATTGCGCCTTGGCCAACCCCAGATGACATTTCTTGGGGTTTTCTTGGGGTTTGTGGTGAGACCTGCCTTCCAGAGCTCATCGAGCACATTGCTCAGGTGGTGTAGGTGGCTGGTGCAGGCGGTTGAGTAAAAGATTGAGTGGTGCCTTCCTATATCTATTTCTCAGGTCCATGGTGGAGATAAAGCAGGCTTTCCCCAGTTGATCTTTTAAATGAGTAAGTCATGAGGGGGGTTCATTGCCTTAAGCCAGTGTCTGAGCCATAAACATCTATTGGACATCTATTGGACCATTGACATTGACTGGTGCACTCCTTAAAGCATTTTATTCTGCCTTTTGTCAGATGGCTTGTTGGCAGATACTTACTGTACAGTAGCATGTGCCCACCCAGGATGGTGTTTTCATATAGTGTTGGACAGAATTGGTGAACAAAACAGGAAACAACACTTGATCAACTTTTTCAGCTCTTGGTTGAGAGCTGAGGACTTCTCCAGTATGTTTTTCTCCTGTAGGTTCTAACTCCAGGCCCTGGAATATATTGGGAGACAGTAGCAAGGGCGGAGGCAACCTGGCTTAGCTCAATCCAAGCTGCAGTATACTGTACTGTACCTGAGCGTACCCTCCTTATGTTGGTGTAGGGCCCCTGCCATTCAAATGATAATTTACAGCTTGCATTTGGGGGGAGCAGGAGTACACAATGACTAGGCTGAAATTCTCTGGACTGGGCTGGACCGTTGCAGACCCTTTGTTTGGCTTGTTACTTGAGCTGGTAAAATGTAGGTGTGACTGTAATATATTTATTTGTTTGCTCTTTCCTTTATTGTTGGGAACTACAGTGAAACTATTGCAAGTCTGGCTTTGAAGAGTTTTGGGGGTCAAACAAAACCAGACATGTACAAACAGTTTTATTTTAAATAAGCTTTAGTTAAGATTGGTTCTTTAACACTAGAAGCGCCGAGCACCGGTCATTAGATTAGAAAAAAAAAGTCAGAAAAATGCAATATACCATTTTTTTTTATTCTTTATTTCCCTATTTCAACCTTTGCTCCACACCCTGGATGTTTATAGAGTAGAGTATCTGTAAAATGACTGACATTAACAAGCATTCTGGACCTAAAGTCAGTTTGTGTCCTACCTGCTTTAATCAGATATCAAAATGCACATGTGAAAAACGGAGAGCCTCACACATGATCTGTGAGCCCATTTCCCAATATGAATTTTTTTTATTGCAGAAGGATATGTATGAAAGTTGATGGAGACTTGCTGGATAAAAGCGACACTCTCATAATGTTTACATTTGCTTTCCTCAGCATAACGGCAAAATGGATGAAAATCGATTTGTTGCAGTCACCAGCAGCAACGCAGCCAAAATCTTCCACCTCTATCCACAGAAAGGGAGGATTGCCAAAGGCTCTGATGCAGACCTGGTCATTTGGGACCCAAATGCTACAAGGTAAATGTATATTGGAGAATTTAAATTATTCAGAAGGCACTTACAATGGTTTTGAAGCCACGATCTTTACTAACACCTTGTAATGATGATGAAGTAAAAGACTAAAACACTAGGCTCACATTCATCATTCTCAACTACAAAATCTTTACTGTTATATTTACTGTACCCCTTACTGTATGTTTTCTGTCATACAGTAAGGGGTAAATATAACAGTATAATCTGATAAAAATCATACTGTACAACAGCAGCCCTAACACAGTATCTGCCAACAAGCCATCTGACAAAAGGCAGAATAAAATGCTTTAAGGAGTGCACCAGTCAATGGCAATGGTCCAGTAGATGTCCAATAGATGTTTATGGCTCAGACACTGGCTTAAGGCAATGAACCCCCCTCATGACTCAATAATTTAAAAGATCAACTGGGGAAAGCCTGCTTTATCTCCACCATGGACCTGAGAAATAGATATAGGAAGGGACCACTCAATCTAGAGGTTAAACCCATTTCTGTCAGCTATTAAGTGTTTTTTTTTCATTATGTGTAAGTTATGAATTAAAATGTGACTATGGTAAGACTGCTAGCACAACCATAAAAACAATCGAAATATACCAACAGCGACAGTAACATCAACAAGATTACAAGAACAACAACCAAAAAAACCCAATAACAACAGCAAGAATGGCAGGAAATATAACATCAAGACCGAAGTACACCACTAATAATATAGGAGCAATAACAATACAACAACAGGTTTACATAAGCAACAATAACACAAACAAAATTACAAGAATATACTGTAGCAGTAAATAAACAACATAACACCAACCACATAACAGCAATATCAATATAACACTAATAAAACAAGTATATACAGTAACAAAAATATACTGTAGCAACAATAAGAATATAACAGCAGCATAAAATAAATAAATAAATAAATAAATAGGAACAACTGACATATACTGTACTGTAACAACTGCAAAAATTATAACAATGACAGCATCAACAAAACATCAAAAAGATTATAACACCGATAACAAGAAGGGACCAGCAAAAACAGCGACACTCATAAAATAAAATAAAAATGCACAAAAAAAATCCAACATTCAAAATCCAACAACAATTAACAACAATAATTTACTTTAACAACAATGTGACTATACAGAAGCAGCTATAATAACAACACCTAAAATAAAATAGCTGTACATTGTCTAGCCAAAAAGTGAATTAAATTATTGACCTGCATCAAGCAAAGAAAACAACTAAAGAGGTTTGAAATTCCGGGAACTGGGTTAAGGACTGTTGGGAGCATTATTAAAACCAGAAAGGAAAGTTTTGAACTGTCATTTGTGTGAAAAACGTGTTGGGAGAACAATTTTAAACAGAAAGAAAAAAAAGAAATCAGAACTGTGTTTAATAGTAAAAATAATAGCATTTCCACACACATAATGCAAAGAGAACAGCTGAGAGAAACAGCTGTGTGGCCACAATAAAACCACTTGTTAGTGAGACTAATGGGGAGTGGATTTGCTACGGAGCATAAAGATTGGACTTTTGCAATCATGTAAAACATTATGTGTGCCGGGGTAAGAAGCGAAGAGCATGAAGGCAATGCACCCATCATGCATAGTGGCCACTGTACAAGCCTCTGGATGGAGCGTTATGATCGGGGGTTCCTTCAGTTGGTCAGATCTACACACAACATTATGTGGAAATTAAATTAAGTCAGCTGACAACCCGAATGTACTGAACGACCAGATTATCCCAGATGAAAAAGTGGTTCTGGTAGCACAAGGAATCATTTTCACTCATAAACTGGACACCACATTGCACAACATAATCAAAGCTAAAGGGGCTGAATGAAATATTAGCATGTATTGTATTACAAGTAGTGTATAACTAGATCAACAAAATCATCTACAATGATATAACAAGAATAATGCAACACCAACCACAACACCAATAGTACTAGTTTACACGTTTTCCCCATGCTTGTTGGATTTCTTCTTGGTATTGTGGTTTCCTCCCACAGTCCAACGACATGCAGATTAGGCTAATTGGTGTTCCCAAATTCCCATAGTTGTGTGAATGAGTGTGAGAGTGTCTGTATGTGTGTGTACCCTGTGCTGGATTGGCATCAGGTCCAGGGTGTCTAAGTCTCCTGGGATAGGCTCCAGGCCCCCCCGCGACCCTGTACTGTATACAGGATAAAGCGGGATAGACGAAGAGAAAAAAAAACACTTCTTAGCTCCTCAATGTCAATGTGACCCATGAACAGTTTGGGAACAGTACATTAAGGTTATGAAGAAGAACATGAGGGATAAGAGGAAACAAAAGCAATACATAAAGAAAAATAACTTGCACAGACAGGAATAGAGAGTGGAAACTTTTATAGTGGAAATCATCCTTTAATAAATTATTTCTTAGATGTAAACAGAGAAGTGAATATCTTATTGTGCAATACAGAAGCGGGGGTTTAGACCAGATTCCTCTTTGCTGATGACAAATCATGTTGGTTTACTACAGTGTTGTCACTAAACCCTGTGACGTAAAGCAGACTGTGTGTCGATTTGGCAAAACTCTAGACCCATAAATGGTAGTGCATCGAGAGCTCGCTGTCTTTCTATATCTGTTTTTCTTTCTCTCATATAAATCCTTGTAATTCAGAACCTTCATCTCCCCTTAACTTTCATAACATTTTGAAAATCGTCAGGGTTTTTAAAGTTAAGCAGGAAAAAAAAACCCTCATGGTGTACAGTTAAATACCTTGACAAACGGTAATCTATTACACACTCCTGATATTAATGTATGTGGACATCTGAAGTTAGCAATACGTGCTACAGTATGAGGACACACTAATGGCATGCCCATTGAGCCAGCAAAAGGCCACAGTGTGCCGTAAATAAGTGCGCTCTACAGTTTCCTCCTGCAGGGAATGTGGCTCAAGGACAGCGTCTGAGCAGAGCACAGTACCAATCAGGTACAATCTAGCACAAGCGGAGCGTTTGTGTAAGAGTTGCATCACACACACTTCCTGTGACCTAGAGATGACCAAATACTAAACTGCTTTGCTTCTGCAGTGAATAGATGGAATCTGTCGTGCCATATAAGGACACAAAGGCCTTCGGACAATATTAAAACACTATATGAAAATCTACAGGCTGGGGTGTACCATTTCCTAATTCAGTTTTTTTTTTAAGAAGAAACAGTATTGATCAATACAGTGGTGCTGAAAGTGTCCTGGATATGGGTTAATTTAATTACTTAATGTGTTTAATTTCATAATTGTTTTTTAATTACCTGTAATTGTACGATTCATAATATTATTTGTAGGCATAATTATAAACACTATAACTACAACATACTATAGTCTACAAATACACTTACTGTGCAAAAGACTCAAGCCATTCCTCATTTCTTCATATTTTGCTTCCAAACAGTTCGACTTTCTTGCATTAAAAAAAAAAAAAAAAAAAGTAGTCTTGAGGGATAGTTCCCCTTGATTTTTTTTCAGATGATCAGACTGGTGATCAGTATACCAGTGATGCTGAATGCTGTTATTGGAACAGATGAGAGGGGAAATGAGGTTGCTGCTGAGGTTGTTACATAAACAACCAGTTTTTTTTATTGTATCTTTAGGCACTTTGCAGCCTGTCACAGTAAAACATTTGTTTCTATTTCTTCAATTTAATCAACATCAATTAATTTCATTTAATTTAATTTAACATGAAGAAATGAGTATATATTCCATTTTTAGTCTTTTTGAGTCCAATAGCCTTTGGCGCACTTTTTTTTTCTTTTTCTTTTTTGGTACAAACTTTGTTATGCATTACATGATTATAAATCCTGTACATTAGTATTCCAGCAAAATTCCAAATATCAGTATTGGAGCATAAATTGTACCTAAGACTATATTTTAAGCAAAGTGCCATTACACCAGTTATTTACTTTGTAAGTATTATGTAAGTATTAAGTATTAAGTAAGCATTGTTTATTGCTTTTTATAGTATTTTTTGAATGTAGATATGTTTTTGTATTGTACACCAGTTATGTGCATGTGCCTAAGACTTTTGCACAGCATGTTAATTTATTAAATTATTATTATTATTACCATTGTAACAGTGTATTTTATTATTAGTAGTAGTAGTACTAGTATTAATAATAATAATAATAATAATAATAATAATAATAATATAATGAAATTGTAAGTGTATTTTGTTATTATTATTATTATTATTATTATTATTATTATTATTATTATTAATAATAAATGTTACAGTTAACAATCTCTCCTGATAGAGTACATGGCATGATAGTAAAATTAAAAAATAACTGCAGTGATCAGATCAGACAAATAAGTTTGTTAGTAAGGAAGTAAATACACAAACTAACAAACAAATGATTACATAACCTTAATGAATTACTTTTTTAACAAATGTTTTTCAGTACAAAATGCATTCAAGACTTGCTTAGGGTCCACTGGAATTCTTCCATAGATACATCTACATTTAAATTTTTACTATAAATGTTTTTCTCTTTTTTTGTGAACTTAGGGCTTTTATAACCCATAAACCTATCTGATTAAGCTAAATGATTTTTGGTTTCTTTTACTGATGATTTCATCAACTAAAAGAGAACTGAAACAGATGTAGTTTACAATAATATTACAGTTCGTATAAAATTCTTAGTCATTGTTCATAGAATATTTACAGTACTTCTGTTTTTTATGCAATCGAAAAATTATTTACAGTAAAACATACTGTATAAACCGCAGCTTCTAAAGCAAGCCTACTTCCAGATTCTCTGCACTGTCATTAATCAAACCATGTAATATTTTTCTGCTTCCTTGTTATCGAGTTGCGCATTTTAATGTGAGTGTCCTTGTTAAAAAGCAGTATTTGTCATCTTTATGTGTGAAGCTCATTATGTCTTTCACAACAGACAATCCACAGCTGGGTGACATTTTGTTCCAGCCACAGCACTGAACCACGTCAAACTCCCTGTAATGTGCTGATGAGGCATTTCTTTAAAAAAAAGGCTTACACACCAGCACACCAAATTTAGAAAAAGGTTTTTTTAGAGCATAGTCTGCGTAATACTTAGATTTATACTGCATAACTTCTAGTTAGCGTAAGTGATTGATCCTACTCCTAGATACGGTAAACATTAAAGGCTTTTAAACTTCTTTTAAAAGTACTGTAACTTTGTAATATATGTCATTGTGCATAAGTATTCACACCCCTTGACCTTTTCCAAATTTTGTAGTGATGCAGTCAAAAAAAATGCACTGCTTATTACTTTAAGCTGCTTAAAGACTCACGAGCTTAATCTCATGACCTTCACAGTCAATCTGCTATTGCTGGTTCCTAGAGGATAGTCCCAAACTCTAAACCACTCATTTGTATAAATGAGTTTAATGTAAGATGATGGCATTTGACAAATGATGTAAATCTATGTGATGGGTTTGTAAAACATCTTGACAGACAGCACTAATAAATAATGCAAATATTATTAAGACTATAAATGAGTGGGGCCTCCGAGTGGCGCAGTGGTAAAGTGCTCGCCCTATCGCTGGTTCGAACCCCGGGTGATGCTGTTACCTCTCACAGCCGGAGGCCTAGAGAGAGCTGATTGGCCGAGCTCTCTCAGAGGGGAGGGATGAGAGGTATTTAGTGTTCCCACATTAATGACGGCTCTACAAGCCAATCAGGGGCATCTGTGAGCTCACGTAAGCGGAGGGAGCGGATAGCGCTGTCCCTCCGAGTGTGTTACACCGCCCCCAATGGTGCGTGAGCAAGCAGTTCTAAAAGATGGTCGGTGACGTCACTTGGGTCAGAGGAAACACGTGGGTCGGTCTGCAGCCCTCCCGACCGTGTGGCGGTAGATGCTTAATGTGGGGAGCCCCTAGCGACTGGGAGGAATTGGACACCACTAAAATTAGGGGAGAAAATCGGAAAATCCGTGAAAAAAAGCGGGGGGAAAAAAAAAGACTATAAATGAGTGTTTATTCTGCTATCTGTTGGCAAAGACAATCACTCAATATTCAATTCAATTCAATTTACTGGTGATGCTTAGAAGGGTCTCAAGGTGCTGAAGAATATAAGAAAGTAAGAATTTCTCAGAATGAATACATTCTTTTTAAGAAAAAGGATTACCCACCATTATCTCACCATAGAGCAGATGGTCTATGAAGAAGCGTCATCAGGTGCGAATCAACTTTATATTTTTGATCCATCAGAGAAGCAATTAATAATAGTAGCTGAATGACATTTAATGGAGGAAGTTGTTACATAGACAAGTACAGTATCATTGAGGGTCAAGTATGCTTTCATACCGGTTTTCTTTACCCTGCGGTCTGATCCGTCATTATCCAGCAGATGTTCCTTACTGTGTGACCCTGTTTTTGTGTCTATAGTTTTACCTGGTATTATAAATAGCGAAGTCATGTGGGGGTCAGTTAGTCCTCCTGGTCCTGATATTACTTCAGACATGATCGCACTAGAGTGCCAATTGTTTTCTTATTAGCAGCACTGATTCATAGCATCTGACAACTGTGTAGGATGGATTCAGTCATTATTGCGTGTTAGCTCTATATAAGACACATACTGTAAGTCATCAGTAATGAATAACAAAAACATGCCTCTATCTCATCTCACTAATGGGGACCAAGTTCATTTAACTATCTTAAAGTAGATCATGTATCTTTAGAAAGGATATACTAGTAAGCATCATTTCTCCTTAATTTAATCATGTCCAATTCCTCCCCGTCACTAGGGGGCTCCCACATTAAGGGCTGAAGACTATCACATGTTTCCACTGAACCACGTGATGCCAGCTGACGCCATCTTTCCGAACTGCTCGCTCACGCATATATATATATATATAAAACTATAACACAAAGTAGTTTTGGTAAGATGCTTCTTCGCTTCTATTCTTCCCAGATTTCCTTGTCATAGCCTTTCTAGCAGCTACACTCAGCATTCCAGAGACGTTTTGATTTGAAATTTAAAAATGTTGTTTGTGGAAACCCAAAAAAGAGCTCATCCCAACTAAAAGAAATGCTTTTTACAAATATTGTGACCAATTTTCTATAGATTTTAGACTAAAAAATATTCACTTTAGGGGAGGACCAGAACAAGTGATAGTGATTTGCATTATTAGAACCGCAATTCCTCCAACTGGAAGAGTCTAAATGATGAATCTTCTGAGCTGGCGAAATTTAAAAAAAAGCTTTTCCAGCCAAATGTTCTCCAAAACACTTAGTTCGTTATCCTCCACTGAAATTCATAAAACTCAGTCCAATTAGTCTCTGATATTGTTTTTACTCTTTGAACTCCCCCGTAAAGTCTTGAAATTACCGTAAGCCCTGAGTCCATTGTGTAGGCACTAATAAACATTTTAATAGATCATGTTCAAATGCTTCTGGTTCCCCTGTTATAGAATGTTTTATATAATGTCGAGCCTGGAGAAATCTAAAAAAAAATCACTATTGTTTAAATTGTATGTGTACAATAGGAAGTAAGGTCCTGATCCGCCCGTCTTCGGTAATTTATAATTTATATTGAATTTATTTGGAGTAAAGTCGAGATCATAGGGGCACCATCTCAATATCTTTAAATCTTCTATTAAGTTATTTTCCTTAACAATTTTCAACCATATTTTAAGAGAAAGATTGATCCATTTATTACCTTTTTTTAAAATCCCCTAACCATGCCCTGAAATGTTTTGTTCAATTTCTTTCCACATTGCTTGATAATTCGAATTGCACCAAAAAAATCAAGGTTCTCAGTTGAGCTGCTATGTTGTAGCCCTTTTCTTCCCCAAATGAAGTGTTTGAAATCCTTGGTTTTCTATCCTGCAAAATGTATTGTGAAATTAATCTATCCCATTCATTAAACTGCCTACCTTTTAATTTAATCGAAATTGTCTGAAATAAGTATAATACTCTAGGCAAAATGTCAATTTTAATAGAATTAGAGATTCAAAGTTTAGAATTGGGAGAAAGTTCCATCTCTTTATATTCTCCATTATCTTTTGGTTTAGCGGGTTAAAATTTAGCGCATACAAATTTGTTAGTTCTTTTTGGAATATTTATTGCTAGATATTTTTATATAATTTAGATCCCAATTTTGATTTAAATTAGATCTAATATACACTATTGGGATTAATTTAAAAAGGATGCCTCATTAAGCACTGATTTAGGAATATAAGCATAGTGTAAGTGTAGTGTGTTAACAACCAGACATTTAGTGCATCCAATGACACGATCTGTATATTTACATTACTGTAATATACAGCAGTTTTGGATCTCTTGATCCTCATTTTATTCCCCCTTTAATCTTTTTTTTAGTGCAACACATGATGAGAACTGTGCAACACATTTCTCGGTTGTGTAATCCTGACTCAGCATTGCAAAGCATGAAAAACCAATGTGATGCAATGTGATGACCGTTCAAGTCATACCGGGACAATGCACATGCATCATACTGCCCACCACATGACTCACACATTACATGAACTCGGCTAGAAGTTATTGCCAAATCCCCCATACAGTCCTGACCTCGCTCCAGGCCATTTCCATACAGTATGTTAAAGAAATTAGTGGAAGGTTATCATTTAAGACGTGAAGCAGGTAGTCCAATGAGAAAACTTTCTACCTTGATGGAATTAAAGAACAAGTGAAGCGCTGTTCTCTTATTCCGCAAAATCAAAAGTTTGACTCTAACATCTCTGCCATTTGTATCAGCTCTGGCAATTTCTATGTTACCATACACATTCTTGGATCTTCACCTACTGTATGTTCTTGTGGCGCATACCGTACGTCATAAACATGTTACCAAAATTTCCCCATGTAGAGACTCAGTAAAGCATTCATGTACATTGCAGGGTGATTTCAGCAAAGACACACCACCAGGCTGTGGATTCTAACATCTTCGAGGGCATGGAGTGCCACGGCGTTCCTCTGGTGACCATCTCCGGAGGCAGAGTGGTGTATGAAAATGGCCGTGTGTCAGCTCAGCCTGGGACAGGAAGGTTTATTCCTAGAAAGCCCTACTCTGATTTTGTGTACAAGAGAATAAAACAAAGGGATGAGGTAAGATTTAGTGCTTGCTTTGATCATGAACTTACTTCATATTTAAAGAGATATTACATACTTAATTTGTATAGCTATATATCTATAAAACATTGCATTTCCTTACTTTGAGCTTCAGTATTTTGTGATGTACAGTATGTGCCATGCTTTGAATTTCAGGTTGGGAAACCCAGTGCCGTGGCCAGGACACCCTATAAAGGAGCAATTATTTCTATGCTAAACAAAGCTTAAAGACAATCATTACTGAGAACTTGCCATGTAACCAAAAAAGCATAGATTTATTTACGATTTTAAAATTGATATACAGTACAGTGCAAAAGTCAAGATAAAAAGTGTTTGTTAAGCCTGTGTAAACTGTATACTGCTGAAAGTGAATTCATCTAAGTTGGTTAACGTTTTTTTATTTTTTTATTTTTTATGTTATGCATATAATACAAAAAATGTGTTAAATGTGCCAAAGAAGCTACTGAAGTTTATGCAGCATGGAAGTGACCAATCTTGCTTCTTTAAAACCTTTAGGTTGTTAACTTCAGCTGTTTTGGAGAGATTTCTTTTTGAGTATTGATATCAAAATTGGTGTAAGCTTTGAGAAGTATATGACCTATAAAAATTGTTTCTTAAATTAAAGCATTCCGCTTTTTGGTAAAAGATCTGTTTGGTAAAAAAGCAAAAAATCTGTAGTGTCTGTAACCATGTCAAATTCATATTACAATATCTTAACAATTTTGCATTTTAGAATAATACACTTTTTTAGGTTTGTGTCTTTTCATGTAAAATCCAAACTTGGCCAAGTTTCATCTGAATGACAATTAAGATCATTCAAGATTTTAATTAAAAAAATAAAAATAAAAAAAAAACGGACACTACAGACATAAGTGCATAAAATTGTATTTAGCAAATGTGTTTCTTTGTATCTGATAAAAATATAAATGTTTTTGCATATTTACAAAAAAACAAAGCATGGATCAGGAAATAAGAAACATTAAGTATTATGAAAAATGGTATTACTGTATATGATCCTATCTGAAAATTAACTTTTTTACCTAGATGAGACACTTGTTTAGTACAAATAGATAGCATGTTTTAGCGGTAAGCAATATTTCACATAAGAGGGAGTGCTGTTGTGTTGGTTATCAGCACGGACGGTGATGCAGTCATAGACACAAGTGCAAGTGTGATATTGCTTTTATACAACAGTTCCAACTTATTACCAAGAGATTATGATTTGTTTCTTGCTAAAAGTTTGTCCGTGGCTGGTTGTTTTGTGTGTTGTTTTGGCATGTAGCTACTGACCTACTTTCACCCATGCTGTGACAGACAGTGTAATTAACGATTATAGACCACCTGTGACGTGGGAGAGAAACATATAGAACATCCCAGTGCTGTTATCGCCCATCATCACCACTCGCGGAATTCCTCTCGTCCAATCAGAATACTAGGTCGGAAGTAATAAGATTAATAATTAAGAAGTTAATGATTAATGCTGTGTATGTTCTGGTTGAATCAATCTGATTGTATCTGATCATACACAATCATGGTATCAGTACAAGGCAATGAGCATGCTCAGATAGTTACACAATATCAATATCAGTACATCTGATATAGAATGCGTGACTGTGTTCGTCATTTTCCCGAAGATATAGTGTGAGAAGTCAAATTCTTTTTATATTTTGTCTGCATTCATCAGTCTATTTTCAGCAGATCCCCACTGGCTCAGCACTGGCTGAGATACACACACACACAAACACTATGAATCACCTCTATGATTCATAGAAACCTACAGACACGAATTGCTGTGTTTATTGGCTCCTCAACAAAAACGCAACTCGTAAGACTATCTGACACCGGTTGTTGCAACGGGTTGTGATTTATAATTTCATCCTTTTGTCTTTATGTAAACAAAAAGAGATTGCTTTACTGCAACACACAATAACATTATTCCTTATTGATTTTGGTGCCAAGTGGCTGTGCCAGATACTGAGTGAGCGTTTCATCATATTTTGTCGTGTCCCTTAAGGTAATGCCGTAGATGCGGGTTTTCACCTCTTTGCTGCATTTTCTGTCTTCATCTGGGCCAGGCTTCATTTTTTAATATGTTAATTATTAAGAGATTCTGGCTAGGGTACCTCAAAGTGTTCATTTATTCATCTAAAATGATGCTTTTTTTTTTTTTTGTGAGAAAGCTAAAATGATTAAATTGTACTGAAAAATATTTGTGTTAAATTGTACACTGTATTAACACAACATATTATTATTATTATTATTATTATTATTATTATTATAGCTCTTCCTGTACACAAACAGGTGATTTAACTAATTCGGTGATTTCATAGAAATAGCCTACTGTGCAGTAAAAAGTATTTGCCCCCTTTCCTGACATTTTTTTTTCCATATCTGTCACACCTGAGAATTTTAATATTAAACAAAGATAACCCAAGTAAACACAAAATGCAGTTATTAAATGATTTTTTCAGTTATTAAGGGAAAAAAGTAGTCCAAAACTACTTGGCCCTATGTGAAAAAGTAATTGCTCCCTTGCTAAATCAAGAATGAAGTGTTCACCACAGTTCCAAGTTTTCTCCGTTTGTGGATAATGGCTCTCTCAGTGGTTCGTTGGGATCTCAAAGACTTAGCAAGGCTTTGTAATCCGTTCCAAGCTGATACGCACATGTAAATTACTTTATTTCTTATCTGTTTAGATCATGTTGTTTTTCTAGATCTTTACGAGTAGTCAGGCCTGCGTGTGGCAAGTGAAATTTAACTCAGCTTTCCACAAATCACACTTAATAATAAAATAAAAATAAAATAAAGGACTTCATACTAAATGTTGATTGTTGTGTAGATATTTCATTGCGTAAAATGACCAATTTATTGTTATTACCTTGTTTGTCATTCAAAAAAAAAATTGTCATTAAATTTCACTTTTGTCTCTATACTTTTGGTCACCAGTGTAACTACCAAATTTTCATAATATAATATATCTATTTTTTAAAAGCATAAATACGTAATAAAAAAAATAGAAAAAGACATAAAATGAGCTTTTATTTTAAGCAAAAGAAAATGAGGGTGAACTTAAATAAAATTTAGTCCAATACAGTTTGATCAGGTTTTATAACCGACCTACTTTCAGGTTTGAGGGCTGAAAATCACATTAATGGTAGTTACAATGTGAAATTGTGAAAAATCACTTATTGAAGAAGGTCAAGTGAAATGAAAGTGGGTCAAAGTATTCAAGTGCTGCATGTTGAAGTGGTTTGAAACTTTTTTCAGTGAAGACCATATTGAATGTTTAGTGCAGTGAAACTGTATGACTGAGATTTTCATTTCTTTATTCACTCAGCAGATTTGATAGTGATAGCAAAGGTTCTGTGTTTGTGCATATAATAGTGTATAGATTGTTTATTTGTAGTGGCTTATAAATGAAGCAAAATCCAATCCAAGCGTATATTTTGCAAGTTCTGTAATTAAATAAAATATTTCGATAATAAACACAATTTCATATTAACATAACCAGGATGTTTATTTTCCTGCTAAACTTTATTGATGCTTAAATATAAATACAATGTACATTAGATCATAAATAATCCAAACAATTAGTGTTATATACATAAATACATTAAAATACAACACAAATAAAATTACACACATTCTGAAGTAATGCATTCTGTAGCTTATACAGTGGTTCAAACATATATTAATATTACATATACAAATACAACATATGTATAAATATATAATAATCAACATATACAATAATACATCTCGTGGAAAAGACAATGTTTAACCAAACATAATGTTAATGTCTAATAAATATATGAAAACATTCAGCAATGTGAGACACAAGCCAACCTCAATTATCTACATGTAAATGTTTTGTTTGTTTGTTTTTAAAAAGGGTCCTTTAAGGTTTCTTTACAACTCCAGATTAAGCCTATTTTTTCAAATAAAGTATAAAAAAAAAAATACATACAAAATTATGGACAATAGGGCCACCATAAAGAATTTATTTGTGTTCTGATTTTTCTCAGAATTCTGATGCTTTTCTCAGAATTACAAAATTTTTCTCTGATAAAACATTTTGAGATTAAAGTCTATGGGAAAAGTCTGACTTTTTAGGGGGGAAAAAAATCAGAATTTTTAGCAAAAAAATAAAAAATTTGAGATTCAAGTCAGATTTCTGAGAAAAAAAGTTAGAACTCAAAGACACTTTATGGTGGCCCTAACCCTGTTCTGTACAAAATATCGACTAATGAATTGTATAAAACGTGAAAAAAAAAGGCATGGATAAAAAATTACCTGGAAACAAACATTATATCTTATTCTCATAGTTGTTGTCTTGATAACGGAAAATGATGGGGAACCAAAAGTTGAGCTAGCAAGAAAGAAGAGAAAAACAATATTTTATTAGAATAAAAAAAACATCCAATCTAGAAAAATTCAGGCTATTTTTTTCAGAAGGTTACAGATGAGGAGCAGAAGAATGCATTGAATTTAACAAATCCCTTTCAGAGAAGAATAACACCAAACACGTGTATTTCTGACAATTAAAAAAGTAAACCAACCTGTTTGGCGAATGACTTCAGGGTCCTTTTTGCATCCTTGGCCGTCCATTTCGATCTTCGTTTCAGGATCTTGGCGTGAATCCCGGCAATCTGCTTTTCTGCTTCTTCTGCGTAGAATTGCTCGGACACGATGAGTCTCAACTGACTGAGTTTTGAAGACACCACAACCAGAAGAACCAGCACGCCGAGGATGACTAACAGACTGGATAGTGATTTGCTGAGCCACAGTTCTGGTGCCGGCAAGCACTTCTTTTCAAAAATGGGTACATCAAAGGAAAAGTTATAGACATTTTGCCCACGTTCCACGTTAATGCCGATAAAGTAAGTTCCTTCCTGAAAGAAAAAAAATATATATATTTTTCAAATTAAATTTAAACACTCTGAATCACTGAAATTAAAACTAAAGTATAAGTATAGAGTACATCTATGATTTACCTCCACTTTCAGTAACACTGGAACATGGAGTGGCTTCAGCTCTTCCAATCGTTTGCTCAATATAGCAATAATCCAATAAATAAGAGCATCGAGGGCTACAAAGAAGAGCCAGGCCAAACTATGGGTGACAATCGACAGGCTAAATTTCATCATGGTTTTCATATCCTTTTTGGTTATATGCGCAGAGGGAACAACAATGTAACGTTTCGACTCCTTCTTGGTCAGAGGCAAAACTGAAGGCTTTCCCTGTAATCTTTGACTTTCATCATACTTCAAGAATTTCTTTGTAATTAACACATATTTTTGCTTTCGGTTCTCTTTCATGCGAAACCTCCTCAGATAAAGCACCGTCGCAATAACGAGTATCAAGACCCCTAAAACTGGAGATATTTTCTTTCCTATAAATGAAATTCCATCAACCACAACCAACACACTCTCGGCAGTATTGTTCATGAATTTCCGGGCTTCGGATATTTTCTTCACGAACTCTCCTGAATGCACAATCGGCTTCAGGTTAAAGTCAGTGTCATAAGTTCCACCTGATATATTGATCAGGTTGTTTTTGAGATTGACCACGACCCATTTTAACATGGAGATAAAGTTGCTGAGTGGTGCTAGGTCAATGGCAAAACGTTTTTCCTCCAAATTGCAAAGAAAACTTTTCCCAAGTCCCTTCAGGTTCATCAGAGTGTTCTGGATCGTCAAGATGATCACTACTGTTGTCCCAGCTGTAAGGAGCTGCTTCTTGCCTTGTTTCAGGCTGATGGACATCAGGAACAGAATTCCAAAACAGCGGACATTTGGAGAAAACCACATGGCTAGCGTAAGACAAAGCCAAAACACTGCAGCGGTAGTAAGTGAGATCTCAGTGCTAATTTTTAAGGGGAAGCGAAGACCAATAATGAAAAAAACAGCCAAAATGAAACTGGTGATAAGGCAGGAGATAAGCAAAAGGAACTTCTCACTCCAGGTCATTTCGCTCTTTGTTGTGTAGAGCGAACAAATCCTGGATGAAGTTGTCTTCAGGCTCGTTTTCAATTTGTGTAAATTCATTGTTGGCTTCTTCTGAAATGACAGAAAATGTATCATTATTAATGTACCGATACTGCAGCCAAAAAAAACAACAACAACAAAAAAACAACAACAAAGGATTCATAAGTGTCTGATGGAAGTCAGATGGGGCAATCAGCTGTTTTTCTCAAATTGCATAAGTCTAGTTCTGTGCAATTAGTGTTACATGATCCCAAAGCAAGTAGGTTTATTTTTGGATTTTGCAGAGGTTGGTAAGGGACAAACCCCGACAAGCATACAAAGGACAAACCCCATGAAGCATATTGGTAGTAGCATGGTTTGGGTAAACCTCACGTCAAGAATGAGTGCAAAAAGAATGAAGACAAATACTGGAACATTATGAAGGAAGGGGGTTACAGTCTACAAAAGGTCCTCAGATTGAGGCTTGACGATACCTCTAAGCCATTAGTTAAACCTTACGGTAAATGAAAATCATTGTAATAAACCTAATTAAAGAGATAATTCGGTAGACTCCTAGACATCTCCTAGATAGAACAAATGCATAAAGGGTTTCATTAAGAAGCCACTTACTGTATCTACATACAAACATATACAGTATCTCCAAATTGCACCCAATTACATCTAAAAAAGGAGGTATAATAAAGTACTCTGTTGGGGGATACAGTATGTATGCAGTCAGGCATTTCTGTTTATTTGCAAATAGGTCTAAAAATCTTATGAACATAAAGTAACTTTTGACTTCAACATAATTAACCACTGAAATAACAAGGAAATTCAGATGAGCTTTGAATATTGAATATTTATGCAAAGCATTGTTTTATTCCATACAGTTTTATCTCCAGGTTGGATATACTATATATATATATATATTTTTTTTTTTTAATTCTTTTTTTTTTTACATTAGGGATTGTATATATATATATGTTACATTAGGGATTGTGTTAAACTACACTCCACAGTTACAGTAATTGTCCCAACAGCCATCCCATTATTGTCAAACGGCTATAAAAGATTAAATCATAAAAAAAAGTTCTCTCATATAATTTGATTAGAATTATATTCTTTTAATCTTTTAGTGTGTTTGAAGTTTTCACCTACCTCACCTGAGGGGACACAAGCTGAGCTGACGCTGTGCAGAGTTCTTGAACAACAGAGAAATATAGTTCCTCTTCGACTTTTATTGAGTCAAAACCTCAATGTTTAGTCACATTCATGAGGTCTCATAAGACGGAACCACAATTACAAAGCTGTTTTTAAAGCAGGAAAATATGACCATTTAGAGTAGTGCCAATGTTGTTTTCACTTCCTTTTTTTTTAGTAAAAAAAAATACAGCCAAGTCATGATATTTCACTATAGGTCTTTTTGTCTTTTTTACATTAATGCAGTACTTTATAGTAGAGCAATGCACACACAATCTATCTTAGAAATACTTTTAGTCTTTATTTATTATTATATTATTTATGTCTTCTGTTTATTTTTTGTCTAAAATGAATGTTAGGTACTGTACATATTTATTAAAATCCATAGAATCGTTATCTGAACACGTGAACAGTTTGACAGCAAAATGGGATTATTTCATTTCATGGCAATATTTATGATTATCTCAATGTGAATATTTTATAATTTGTTGATTTGTCAAAGCTATAATTCCACCTCCCACAGTTTTGTCACAATAGATAAATCAGTCTGCATCTGTGTTTGCGTTTATTTAAGTATGCCATTTAGCATCAATAGGTTGGTTGAAGTTTATTTTAAAAAATTAAGCAAAATGATGCTTTGATTGGGATTTTGCAGTGTTTCAAGCAGAAAGAAGTAGCAGCAAATTATATCAAAGAAAAAAAGTGTTGAGATTTGTTGCATACAAAATTGTAATATAATTTTTTAGATTAAAATTAAAACTTCATTTAAATATTATTCCTGAATCATAAGGAAAATTATACAAAATGAAAAATAATACAAAAACTTAAAAATGTTGAATTAAAAACTTGTTCATGAATCATGAGATACACTAAAAATATTACAAAAATGTTAGTTTACTACATAATGCTTCTCTACCTTGCGTTCCAGAATTTTACAACATGAATAAAAGTTTGAAATTGCATTTGTTGTGTTTTGCTGTCAAACGAATCAAAGGTTTCTATGATAACAAAAGATTTTAAGAAATGTATCATTTTGTAGACGTTTTCAGTATTAGGGAAATGTGTTTAATTTTAGACAGTGAGCGACAAACACCGTAAATCGTTATGAATTAATTTTGAAGATTTAAAAAAACATTTTAAAAAAATCAAGATTTTCAATGTTGCCTCACCTCAATGTTGCCTCATTTTTTAGCTATGAATTATGAGAATATTCTGACGATAAGGATGTTTTGAAAACTTAAAACCACATACAGTACATGGTTCTGGCTAAATGCAGTATTTGCTCTTATTTACTGTAGAATATATGCTTCCTCTTTGTAGAGTACACTTTAGTATCGTTATTACTGTTCATTATATTCTAACTAATTCTGGAACAGAAAGTAACATTTTTTGTTTCTGTTCAAAATGAAACAAAAAGAGAAAATAAAATGTTTCTAATTCCTAGATAATAGAAGACATCGTAGTTTCTCAGTAATAAGACAAGACAGTGTCTTATTTAAATTGAGCTTTAATTTTAATATAAAAAATTATATTACAATTTTGTATGCAACAAATCTCAACACTTTTTTTCCTTTGGTATAATTTACTGCTACTTCTTTCTGAGTATGAATGCGGGAAAAGAAAGAGAAGCCAGTCAAAGGAATGACTGTTTATTACTACTATAACATGAGTGATAACTGGAACTTTTCATTTGCAAATATATATACAGTATATTTCTCCTTTTGTTAAAATTCTATTTTAAATGATGCATTCATGAAAGCTGTAGGTTATGATTCCTTTTTTTACATAATGAAATAAAACAGTCATACATCATAAGTTCTTCTCATGTTGAGGTGAACAGTCCAAACCAAAGATTCCAACACACAGGATCAGTGTAATATCCCTTTTTTATTGTTTAATTTGAAAAATAACTTACATAAATCTCTGTACTCAACCATACTTAACCAAGACATAGCCTTGGCATGAACACATTGTACCAGAAAAAAAGAGAAGGCATTCAAAAAGGGCGTAACATGTCTTAGTCAAGTGAGACATTATCCCAATTCCGTGCGATCTTATCTATAGATGTTTATTTTATTTTTTTTAATCCAAATTCCATTACTTATGACATATATACAAATGTCAAATCAGAGAGAGAAACTATACATATCTTGGTAGAGAAAAGAATAGATACTGAATTAACACCAAAATAGATTTCGCTTTACATGGAAGAGGAATAATGTCTCTATAGAGCTCCATTCTGATATTATACCTAGAAGAATCATCTCAAAAATTTTAATAATTACTAAAATAGAAAATAAAAATAATAAATAAAATAAAATAATGGGTCTTGGCTTGTAAGTAAATGAAATAACAAAAATATATTAAAGGAATTTTCTGAAAACTAAGCAAGAAGACGAAAATCTAGAAATTTCTATTTTCTATCATGTGGCAAGTTTTCATGTCATGCGAACGTCCATGTTGTCCCAAAGTCATGTGTGGAAATCTGCACTATGCAATACTGCAGCTGTCCATGAGATGCAGGAGACCATTTGCAAATCAACCGTGGGATCATTCCTCCTGAATACTAATGGGACAAGATTTGTTTCCAGTATACAAAATTCTCTTCTTTTTCTTCTTTTTTTAATTAACAAAATTGGACAAAATTGGTGGAATGTTTTGTTCAAACCCAGCCAAATTATCTTGAAATTCAATCAGGGACTAAAGTAACATAGTTGACATGCACTGTACAAGAAATTGGAAAAAATTTGAATAAAATAAAAAATTCTATTTTTGTTTTTCTTCCTTTCCAAATCTTTATCAAAACATGCTGTATTACTGCACGCTGTGCCCAAGCCATGTTGCAGAAAATCCATTTCAACATGCTTGTTAAATCGAATCAAGTCGGAAGAAAGTACAAAAAAAACAAAAACACGCAGGACTGTATGATCAGCCCTGCGGAAACATCGGAATGGTACCAGAGGGGAAAAATCTTAAAGCAGCAAGAGTTACCCTGGGACTAGGGAGAGGAAAAAGAAACATGTACAATTTGCACATTATTATCTCAGTAAGGCTTCTGCCTTCATCAGTGAAATAAATAATACATATTTTTTTCAGTTTCTTTTCCTCACATGAACAGGAGCTGTTTTTTCCCCCCTAGTAATTAAATTCTTAAGTCCTTATTTAATTATAATGTCCATAAAAATACAGTATATGCCCTAGCATGGGCTTTAGGATAATAAAACATAATTCCTAATGTTTTTTTTTAATCCCACCATTGCATTCACTCCCCATGAAAACCATGCATTGTGAAATTTTTCTTTAAAAATAATAGAAATTTTCAAAAAATGGCTGATCTATTTTAGTTGTTTTTTTCTTCTTCTTCTTTAATTTTTTGCAAGTTACAATCTCAAGAAAATATTTATTTCTTTAAGATCAGCAAAATTTTGTCCATGCAAAAAAAATAAAATAAATAAAGTCCCTTTGAAATTTCATACAATATCAAAAAAAAAAAAAAATCTATTCCAAACGTTCATCCGGGCAATCTCAAACCTTCTCTTTTCTGTTGATAGTACCCTTCTAAGTATTGCATTTTTGTTAGTTTCTTTTTAAAAATCTATAAACAGTCTCGCTTGCGATCGTGTGCATATCTGGGGAGTGCAGACAGTTTAATACGAACTCATTCCCATAGCACAAACTTTGGGTCTGTTTAAATGGCATGACCCAAAAAAAAGAACTCTCCCCAAACGTTCACATACAAATGAACAATGAACGATAATAGAAGAGAAACGAATGAGCGTTGTTATTATGGGCTTGTTTAAAACCCCATGGCTTAGAAAAGGACAAAAACAGGTCCATTTTCTTCGTCTGCCTGTTCCCCCGATTGTAGGGGTTGCTCTCCATGCTCAACATGTGCGAGGATTTAGGTTTATTTATCTATTATTAGTATTATCTTCATTTTTTTTCGCGAGCAAACACAGGACCGCTTTTAGTTTTCACCCCTAAGAAACAGGCTCAGAAGACAACACCAAGCATGCAGTGTGTGTTACTGGGAAGGGGCAGCAGCTGGCCTCAAATCTCAAACTCCCACCATCGGGATGATGGATGATGCTACAACAACCAGGCTAGTCGCTAGCGCTGTGCTACGAGCGGCCGAACGGTGCAGAGCTGCTATCCAAAGACGTCTGCGATGCTCTTCGAGTCAGAGGGGCGAGCGTCGGGTCGACCAATGAGGACGGGGGAAAGAGCTTAAACCAACCAATGACCATGTTGGACAAGTCCAGCTCGTCTAAAAGTATCTGAACGGCACCCATAAATGATTTGTGGTCCATTCGGCCGTAATCTCCCCACACGATAACCTGATGAACAAACGAGGAGAGATGAAGAGATGTTACACATCTAGTGACTTCATCTGCAGTTATTGTATGGAATCAATCTTCTTGGATTGTGTATATATACATGCATATATATGTATACACACACAATATATATATCTGAATTATATTCACTAAGGTAGGAAACTCACTTGTAAGACTTTTCCCTTTGGACTCTCTTCGAACGACAGCTGCTGTTGATAAAGGGGGTCCAAGGTTTTGCGAGCTACTTTCGTTTTCTTTTTCGCTATGCATGCGCCGTTCTCCAGCATGTACACCTTGACGTAAGGGGCTAAACACACAGAGAGGAATCGCACTCAGTTTAAATAAATGCCTCGCTTGGACACCATAGCATCATGTTTACAGATTTATAATCCGATCGTACCTGGCAGTGCCTTAGATCCTGGTTTACCCACAAGGCCTCGGGCCCGAATGACCTCCACCTCCAGAGCTCCTTTCTTCTCCACCATTCCGATCTGAATGTCGCCTGGGCACAGAAGTAGGGAATCCAGGATTAGGATTAGGCATATGCATATGGAATTCCATTTATAGTATCTAACTCTTGAAAGGGAGTCATCTTTGTCAAACAGCCTGGTTTATTTTTAGTACTCACCCATGGGAGGTGTAGCCAAAGTCTGTCGGCCTACTAACTGGGCGGGGCCTAGTCCATCCAAGAAGTCGCTAAACTGGCTGTCCGCGGAGAGTCGCACTCCAGGAAAGATCAGGCTACAAGAGAACCGATTTTTACTGTTACGACTCTGACACCAAGAACAAAATCCTAAATAGTTGCCTGACAAAACATTTATGTTATATAAGTATGTGAGTGTGTTCGTGTGCGTGTATACTTACTTCCCCTCTGAGCTGAAGCTATTCATGCTGCCGTCAGTGGACTCGCGGCTAGCCTGCCGTGTCATTCTGTTCCTCATCTCCACGGCCAGACCTGTCTCGGTGCTCCTCTGAACAGTGCTGCGCAGTTTCTTTCCTCCTGCTTCTAAACAGAGGCACAAAAAACAAAAGGAAATGGCAGTTATTACACAAGTTCTACAGAAACAAATTGTGTTTCTTGTCATAAAGAAGGGTTTTGTTGCTGATAATGATTTTTCTCTAAAAACCACACAGCAACTATACTGTATATTAGGAACACAACAGAGGGGGGAAAAATCACAGCATAAACACTTCAGGACCAAATATCAAGGCTTTCTATAAATATATCTTAATCTTTTTTTTATAAACAAAACAGTGCTGCAGGATTTTTTTTTTGCACCCCTACACCCAACAGAATATTATTTACTGTACATTTTTCACCCTAAAGCGTTTTCAATAACTAAACTAAATCCAATAGGAAGTGCTTTACTGATAATTACATAAAATCTAAAGCATCCTATTTGCTTGTTAGAAAGGGTTTAAATTCCATGAAAAAAAAAATGGTATGAAGTAAAGGATTGGGCTGATTTTTTTTTTCTAGTCCATTATGTAGCTTCATATGTCCGAAACAAGGCAAGATTTGGTATCCATCGGGGTCAATTTACAAAAGCAAGCTTCTCTGATACAACAAAATACAACTTAGGCAAGTAGACAAATGATATATAGTACTCTGCAAAAGTCTTAAACCACCCCTCATTTCTTTATTTTAAATTAAATAAAATCATGTAGATTAAATTAAAGAAATAGGTGCAACTTTTTTACTGCGACAGCCTGCAATGTGCCTAAAGATATAATTTAAAAATTGGTTGTTTATGTAACAACATCAGCAGCAAACTCATTTCCCCTCTCGTCTGTTCCAACCACTCAGGATTCACTATCACCAGTATACCGATCAACCCTCATCATCTGCACCCGTTTCTCACTGGTTCATGCCTTTTTTTTTTAGGTTAGAATGATTCATAGGTCACTGTGAGGCTTTAACAACAACAACAACACCAACAACAACAACAACATTCCTCTGAAACTGTGTGGGAGGGGGGGCAAGACTTTTGCACAGCACTATATATTTAGTATAATGTAATAAAAACATTCTAATTGAGGTGAAAAGGTAGTTTATTGCAATATCACAACCCATTTATCTCCCCATTACACACACACACACACACACACACACACACACACACACACACACACACACACACACACACGACTATGATATACCTCAGCTGATCTGAATTGACAGCTGACTCGGTCTATCAGACAGGCTGCTCATCTCCGGATATAGCAAGGCAGGAACACTCACACACTGCCTTGCTCCTGTTAGGTGTCGCTGCGCAACATAATCACAACACTGCCAGACATGCTCGGACCACGACTCTTTACACGTCTATGTTCTTTACATCTGAATATATGGCAAAATATTACTTACTGTGTGATCACTTACGCACTCTAAGGCTTTATTTCAAAATCTTAGTTTTACTGTTTGAACTACCTAATGAATTCATTCTGACTGTGTGGTCATGTGATCAGTAATGTATAAACAACCTAATCAAATGAATCCATGATTAACGGTAATGCAAACATTAGCTGGACATTAAGTGATCCTGGGGTACAAATCACTTCCTGTTAAGTAAAATTTACTGTTACTTCAGTCATGAAAGTCCTGAGCCCTTCAGTGCTTTACCCAACATTTAAAATAAGACACTAAAATATAAACACACAAATACATATATAAATTGCATGTTGCAGCTTGCTAACTTAAAATATTGGTAAAAATATTGTTTAAATAAAATAATAACACCAATAGCGTTAATTAACAATATACAATAGGTGAGGACATCATTTACTGCAAATGTCCTAATATAACCTCTTTCTAGTTATACATACCTTGTAATAGAAATAGGACTAAACAATATAATTCCCACAATACTATTCAAGGCCACTGTGTCCTAATATCACTAAAAATAGTGCTATATTATTAAATTCAATGTCAGATTTGTGCAGCAAAGCTCTGCGCTAACCTGTCAGAAGGATACACAGGAACGCAGAACAGATTACTCATTCTTTTACTGATGAATCGAACATCCATTTCCATGTTTATCAATGTGTCTGATCATGAACGATCCACATAGCACTGGATACATGTCTGTTTATAACCTGTGTGTGAAATCCAAATCCAAACACCGCCATCCAAAACTGCAAGCACCCGTTAAGTTGGGTGAGCTCGTTATATTTTGTTGCGATTGTTGATGATTAAGTTAATCATCAGATGTAAGCTGATCCGAAAACACCATTAATATTGTGGGTTCGTCATTAACACGAATAGCTAGCCAGGAATTTCTAGAAACCAACTTACCCACCAGTAGTAGAATGAACCCTCTGTATGTGTTTTTTTTGCTTTGTTTTTGTTTTTATTATTGTGGCCAATTCCTTCTAATTTTATATACAGTACAAGTAGCGTTCAAATCAAACAGGGACTTCTGACTGTGCAGAATAACAGAACACAATAATTTCACTTTATTTCTCTATATACCCGCCTGCTACACTAATGCACTCATCAGACTATTTCACTAGTGCTTCGATACCTTCAGGGTAGACATTTTTCTCAATACGATCAGACTGCCTGCTTCACATCTGAAATGTTGGCCTCCCAGGAACTCCTCTAATAGCCCAAACATGTGGCTTGGAGCTGACTTCCTGTAATATGCAAGTGGTGTCTGTGAATGACTGTGTGTACAGTTTTCTCACAGACGGATGAGTCTCTTTTGCAACATGATAAGTTATCTGTTAAATTTTCAAGGATCAGGTGTTCCACTAGCTGAATGTTCATGGAAACAACTGCAGTGGGCTCTAAACCATCATGATCATCCGGGATCATCATTCTCGGCCGTACACATTCTATAAAACGTTTGCACCCTTTAAGTGTTTTACTGCGGCTAAGAGTCTGATATTAATCTACTGTGCTTGACGTCTTCTGTAGAAATCGAGTTTACGCCTTCATTAATGAGAAATTTCATCACAAGTCCTTGTTTGAGTTGAACGCTTCTCATGTACATGATGGATATATTTATTACCTATTAAATGCCCTATGGAAGATTATGAAGTTGTGTCTTTTTTCATGATTTTTTAGCTATCCTTTTTTTTTTTACTTTAGTATGCACCATTTATAAAAAAAAAAAAAAAAAGATGCATGTAGTATACTTAAAATTAACTCTAAAAGGTGATTACGGTCCAATGATTAACTTTAAATCTTTTTGGCAAATTAGATTATATCTACTTTGCACCAAAAACATTAGAGATTAGAGAACCATTTCACGAACAAGAAATCATGCATTTTAACACCCTTTTTTTCTGACAGTAAAGAACGGACTCCCCAGAACGAGTTAATCCAAACACGCACCTGAATCAGAAACAGTTTTAATATAATACTTTATCTCTAGAGTTTTTGCAACCCATTCACACTACATACAAATGTTTGACTCAGCATCCTCCTCCTCTACCTCTGACTGTGAACCTGATTCAGAATGACTCCGAAAACACACTGTGCCAACAGAGACCACCTTGCTAAATCATCAGCATTAGTGCACATGTCCTCGCTAAAAGGGACATAATTAGCTTTGAGATAAACCCATTTCCAAACGCCAACTCCAGGAAGGAGATTTTCTTGTTCATTAATCCTGCGCTCATTATTAAATTAAACTGAGCGTAGCAAAAGCTCGCTTCACAGACAATCATCTGGTACGTTTGTAATCGAGGATGTTAAAGATTACAGATTAGATTTTGACAACTATCTCTCCAGATTAGCATTAAACCACCTTTTCCTTGACAACATATAAAGATTGCCAAACAAAGGTTAATGTTAATAATATCAAGAAGATCAAAAAGAGAGAGAAATGAGCCAGACATTTACATTTATGCATTTGTCAGACCAAGAAGATGAAAGAGAGAGGGAAAAGAGCCAGACTGAAGCGTCAAGGTCAGGTTATGTTCGGGCAACCTTGGCTGAAGCCTGGTCAACTCACAGTGTCATTTTTTTTCCTGCTAGATTTATTATGTAGGAATAGAATATGATAAGCATATATAGTCACAAAAGAACATTTTAGCTTTCTTGACAGGTTGCAATGCTGATGTCTAAATATATAAATTAAACAGTTAAACAATTATTGACTGAAATGACCCTGTAATAAACCTAACCGGTGTATATCATTATGCATCCAAGTGCATTTCAAATCTACGCACACATCCCTCTCTTCCTTTTCTGCAGCCTCTCTATCTCACCAGGGGTTCTCTCACCTCCTTCCTCCTCGTCGAACGAGTTCATGCAAGGAAAGTAGACGGCCAGTGCCTCAAATGAGGCAGAAAGGCTCATGCGACTCTGCGATCGCTGCATGCGCCCGTTCCCGGAGCTGGAGCATGATCCAGTGCTCGTGGTGGTGCTGGAAGCATCGTGGCTCTGCCTTCCCATGTTCCCTTCGGAGCAGTTTTGCACCGATCGTGCTCGAATTCAGAAGATGTAAGGTTGAAAATGTAGCTGCTCCTTATAAGCAGTGAAGCCCATAGACGATATGCGCAGTAGTAGCACTGATTGCACTGTGTTTGTGTTTTGGGTGTGTGTGCCTGTGTGAGTGAGATCCCTGGAGTATGCAGCACTAGAGCTCTAAACTGAAAGAGGCTGTCTGCTCGTCTCAGCTCCTTTCTAGAAAGCGCACACACTCAGCCTCTATCACTCTCTCTCTCTCTCTCGCTCACTCTCACACAGAGAGGGGGGAGGGGGAGCAGAGCCTCCTTTCCTCCTCCCTCAGCCAATCGGAGGATGCACATAGGATGAACACCTAAAACCTATTAAGCTCTACCCAGAGATACAGCAGTAGTGTGTGTGTGTGTGTGTGTGTGTGTGTGTGTGTGTGTGTGTGTGTGTGTGTGTTTGTGTAGCCATTAGCAGTCCTAGCATCTCCTCTATCCTCCTTACTGACTGTGTACCAGGCCCCAGACACTCCCAGTTCACGTGGCAAGCACACACACATACACACGCAAGAGGTGTGACATCCATCCTTTTAGTAAACATTTCTTCTCTCAGATAACAGAGTCGGTTGTTTGTCTGCCTACAATTACAGGCTCTCTCACTTTATGGTCTCAGTAGTTCATCATTTCCTAGTATGCTGACCTGGAAGAAGCCTGACTCAATCACAAAAACATTTTCATTTTAACAATGCTATAAATACATTAAGAATCACTCACGATTTTGCGACTTCACATGAGAAATGTGAATTAAACTAAAGAAAACTTACCACAAAACATCAAAATTCTTTTTAATTAAACATAATGGATAGTGGGCAACAAAATACTGACAGCTTGCTAAATGTTACGTAAGAAGTAACTTAACTTTAACTTGATTACTAGAAGCAAAAAAAAAGATAGCTACTTTATTGAATACCATAGAGTATTAAGGAAAATGCCAGTTAACGTTATCCTAGAAGATTATCAATAACTTGCTAAAAGTTACACCAGAATTATTTAAGGTAATTGGTAGCTAGCAAAATGTTGCCTCAAGATTATTGACAGTTTTCTAAAAGTAATCAAAAAGATTACTGATAGCTAAAAGTTACCACAGAGGTTTAACGATGACTATCTAAAGTTACCAAAGAAGATAATTTATAGCTACTTAACATTCACAAAATTCAGCTAGCTAAAAGGTACCTCAGACAAGTAGTGATAGGTAGCTTTTTTTTATTTTTGTCATTAAATGTTACCCTAGAAAATGATAGTTAGCTAAAATTATACCATATTTAAAAAAAAAAAAAAAAAGAAAAGCTAAAAAAGGTACTATAAACAATTATTGATAGCTAGCTTTTTTTTACTCATAGAAGGTTACACTATAAAATGACTAAAAGTTAGCTAAAAGTATACAACATTAAAAAATAAAAAAAAAGCATTTAAAATTGATTTAAAAAAAAGAGCTAATATCTAGCTAGGTAACTGAGAAAAATTTGATGACAGCTAGCTAAAAAAGGTACCTCTGGTGATTATTGATAGCTAGCAAAACTTTATCCAAAAAGTGTTGATAGCTGAATTAAATTTACCATGCAAAATTACTGTTAGTACTATTAATGATAGCTAGCTAAATGTTACCTCAGACGAGTATTAGCTCACTAAAATTGATCACAATATAGAATTGATACTAGGTATAAATTAACTTCGTAAATTCCTGTTACCTGGCTAAAAGTCACAATAGACATTTAATGATTGTTATTTAAAGTTACAAGAGAATACTATGTATAGCTAGCTAAAAAGTCACTATAGCTATCTAAAAGTTACCACAGAAATTTAATGCTCAGGTAAATGCTACCACAGAAGATTATTGATAGGTAGCTAATGGTTACAATTTCTGTCAGAAGACTAAACCAGAGAAGTTTTGCAAGAATTAACATCAACACATTCACAGAATAATTATACAGTTTATGATAAGTTAAATAATACTACAGTAATATGATGATGTCCTAAATAGTTTTTGCAGCAAATTCTGCAAATACAGTAAGTACCGGTTCCTAAAACACAGACTCTGTGCAAAGAAAGCTAGCTACAGTATTATAGAAAAAAGAGGCTCTAATGCTTATTGATTTCTTCGAATCAATACACATTAGATATATTATAAGCATGATGACCTTTATACAAAGAGCTCACTGCTCTGAATGTGCCCATGTGAAAGTGATAGGAGACAGCCAAGGAAGAACTAATTATACACGTTCATTAAAATATGAAGATCATATTAGGGAAAGAGCGTTCTACCCCTTTCTCCACAGGGAGGATGCTGGGGGATTTAGGGATTGCTTAGTGCAAATACTTTTTATAGCATCACTAGTGATGAAAAGAAATATCCAATTTTAAGATTCTACATTTGTTTAGAGATTAGGATTTTCTTTTGATATTAACAATTCATATTATACAGTTAATATAAAGTCATTTACACACTCGTTTATTATTTATAATAATACAATTATAAACTCATAACAGTTTAAGTCAGTCATGAAGCGAGAGCAGCAACCTGCCAAAACACACATTCAAAACCAGTCATAAAAGCAATTTCAGCCAAAAAAACAGAAATTGATAGAATTATGTCATTTTTAAACATACTTTGTCTCCTTAATAACTGCTTCTAAGCTATTCCAAAACGCCTCTGGAGGGTCAGTATTCTTTTTTTTTAATGCCTAAAGCAAGCTGCAAAGCCAACAATATTCCAGCACAAGGTTGGATCCCAAATCCTTCTGTAGCCCCTGATCAAGGGCACTACTTAGTGTGTGGAACAAGTGATTGCACACTCTAGTGCACTAGAGTCTACTTGAGATTTAACCCGTTTGTCGCTAACTATAGTCCACCAGAACCACCAGTTCCACCAGTCAGTTATTTAAATGGGTAAATAAACACAATATGCAATATTACATTTAAGGCCATTAGCATAATTAAGCAATATTATACAAGAGGGAGCACTGTTGTACTAAATATCAGCATGTGATAATATTCACAACAACAATGCTCCCTTTTGTGTAATATTGCTTAATTATGCTAATTACCCAGTGCATCATTACCCCATTCACAATTACTGTAATGCAATGGCGCACTGGTATACCAGTCAAAGGTTTGGACACAAGTTTGGATTTATTTTTCTACATTCTACAACCATACCAGAGATTTTAAAACAATGAAACCTGAATCACAAAGTGTTAGGATGGCTCATCCAATGATGAAGCGCAGGCATACAGATGCACAGACAGACACACAAAAATGCATACTCATACACACAATATTCGAAGGATGTGGCTAATATAATACTGCAGACATAAGATGCTAATGTATGGATTGTCCCATGCTACTGCAAAGAAACCGCAAACGTTTGTTTGGCTTCTTAAGTACAAAAAGGTACAAAACATCCAGGGTCGGCATTTCAAAAAAGTCAGCATCGTTACATATTCATAACAGCAGCCTAAATTCATTTAAACTACACTTGTCTGGAACGGTTACAATGATTCATTTACCACCAGTATTTTGTTTCAAGCGCCAAAAAGGCACTCTTATTCGCTTATGACTGATTGAAACGAAAAGCAAATGTCAAGCCAGTGAGTTAATACCTTTATGTATTAATTTGTTTGTATGTAAATTTTCTTATTTAACTTTCTTTTACACCAGAACCCACTTTTAAAATGGGGCATTGTGCGTCAATTCCTTGTGCTGTGTCAGATATCTGCTGTGTCATCTGTGATATGTTCTGATGCAGAACTGCTGTTGTACTGTTAATCCATGCTGAGACACACCTTTTGTACATAAGGCTAAATATTATGATCTGAAGAGCAAAAAGTAGTACATGACATCAGCTGTCATGACATTTAACATCAATTCTTGGCAAGATGACAGACACATCACATCGCATGCAACAATTCAGGCATATGACATCTGCCTTGACAGGTTTATTAGATGATTATGTTAGCCTTATGAGGAAGAGTTCAAGTAAAGTATTACAGACTTACGATCTTCATCTTGTTCCACACAGCCGGGCTGCATGTTAGGTCTTAGTTTATGGTTGCATTAAAACATTTGGCATGGGACAATTAATTTGCTATCCGCTGTTTTAAATTGCAATAAATAATAGTTCTGAACACTATTTATATTTTGATCATGTCCTAAGACATAGTCCATTATCAACTTTTCATTTCTGAGTATTAAAATAATTTAGCAGAACATTAAAACTATAATACACAGTGAAAGAGTCACCTAACCTTGAAAAAAAACAGCCCACAGAATGAAATACGATGCAATGAAAATTAATGAAGACTGAAGTCAGATTTTACTTAAAATGCATCATTTGGTCTTTTTCCAGTCTGTGCCTACTGTAGCTTTAGACTTTTTTCTTAGCTGAAAGGAGTGAAACCTGATGTGGTATCTGGGTGTTCTAACCAATCTGACCTATTGTGCGTTTTGCCATGCCTTTCTTCTCACCATGTTTCTAAACAGTTATTATTTAAGTCAGTGTAGCAGGTCATCCTCATTGAGCTCTCTTATCAACAAGATGTTTTTTCTTTTTCTTTTTTTTCTTCAAAACATTATGTGTATACTGTACAGGCTGTTGTGTGTGAAAATCCCAAGAGATCAGCACTTTCTAAAAACACTCATACCAAGCCCATCTGGCACCAATAATTATTTCACAGTCAGAGTCACTTTTTTCTTTGGCTTTTGTCCCTTTTCTCCTAGTGGTCCCTTTCTCCATCGGATCATTTGATCTGCAAGATCTGGCACAGGTTCTATACTGGACGTCATTCCTGCCACTTTGATCAGCCACCCAGAACCTCAACTGTCCAAGCCAGCAAGGCCCCCCAATCACAGTCAAAAGTCAAGAGAATACATATTTCTTTTTACCAACTGAATGGTATCTGCATGATGAGGATACACACACACACACACACACACACACACACACACATCCAAAAAACATAAAACCACAGCTGCCCAACTCACTGCAGAATTAAATGTGCACCTCAACTCTCCTGTTTCCACTA
>JAQMYL010000019.1:6771051-6781475 GCA_030014365.1 Clarias pachynema
CCAATACATACAGCAAGACTGGTGACAGAGTGGTTTGATGAACATGAAAGTGAAGTTGAACATCTCCCATGGCCTGCACAGCCACCAGATCCAAATATTATTGAGCCACTTTGGGGTGTTTTGGAGGAGCAAGTCAAATTTTTTTTTCCTCCACCAGCATCACATAGTGACCTGGCCACTATTCTGCAAGAAGAATGACTCAAAATCCCTCTGGCCACTATAGAGGACTTATAAATCTGTCATTCCCAAGACAAATTGATGCTGTATTGGCCGCAAAAGAAGGCCCTACACCATACTAATGAATTACTGTGATCTAAAACCAGGCATTTCAGTTTCTTTCCAACCCCTGTATACACATACAGTATACTGTATATATACACACACATATCTACACATACACATGTCTCATTTATGAGTAGTCAGTAGGTGTTAATTGAATTCCTAAGACATCTCAAACAAGATAAATCAAATATTATTGTTCCTAAAGTAACCACACATCATTAGAGTTGATGATGCAAATAATTTGGCCTGATAGGAATGTATTTCCAATTGGAATTAGAGGAGTGGTGTAAACTTTTGATAATTCACTCGATAGGCAAAATAGTAGCCATGATCCTATCGTCGATATCAGCCACTTGATCTCTCTTCTGCGCTGTTTGCCCCACATGGGGGCAACATTAGGTGAATTGACGAGTATACCATAAGGAAATTATCTGCCTAATCCCAATTGGGGGGAAAAAAAAAACTTCTTTACCTGTTACTCATATTCCATGTAAAAAACGTTCTATTCTGGTTAAATACTTGGAGCATGTAAACACACTTAGGAAAGTGAATAAATATTATCCCTGTAAACATATCTAAGGTGTTCTGTGGAGAGATGTTTAATTTTTTATCCCAGTCTTACTTATTTTAAGGAACTTCTAGAGGAAAGGACTGCTTATATTTCTCATATTAAAAGTGTTAACAGGAACTTGTTGTTCCCCATTGTATGTAATCATAAGTAAATAAAAATGACAAGTTTTTTTCTTTAATGCCTGCTTTAGTTAATATATTGTGATGAATAACAGCAATATAATTGACCTATTATAATATAGTATAGTAATTAAAACACTATTTTACTGTATTCTTACTATGGTACTGTATGAATAAACTGTGCAAAATGAGCATGCGAGATGTAACAAACCAAGTAACGTACCATCACAGTAATACAATTAATCCTCTTAGTATCCCATATGCTTTTTGAGTTTAATAAAAAAAAATTTAAAAAATGAATCACATCTTAAAAAAAAAAAAAAAAAAAAAGATTGTTAGAATGCCAAATAATGAGTTTACGTTTCTGGGGAAAAAACTACTCTTCCACTGATTTCATAAGCAGCTGCTAGGACTTCTCATCAGTGTGTAATTACTGTGAAAACACCCTTCTCTGAAACTGCGTGCTCTTTCTTGTGCTGCAAATTCGATGAAATCACTCGCTGCTAAAGAAGGAACAAGAATTCAGCAGTCATAAGCATGCAATAAACCATGTCAAGTCGAAACAGACACAGAGTCTGGAATCTCAAGCGTGTTTTTAGCACCTCGTGTTTTTGGGAATAAAACAATGGATGCCTTACTTGTGACAAAGGCTATAGAAGCAACATTTCCCAAAAAGCCACTATAAACATGTCTGGTTCGCAGTGTAGAGGAAGTGGTGGTATATGTGCATGCTCTTGCATGTGATTGATGAAGCTCCAGACACTGCAACGTGACCCCGGGTGTGTGAATAAACACACTAATGGAGCAGATCGGTGTGTTTACATCCTTTGATATCTGTCTGGATTCTGTGCTAAGGGAACTGTACACTGTCATTTCTTTGCCCTTTCTAGAGAATTACCCAAGCAAAAAGCACTTCAGAGACGGAGCTTAATGCCAGAAAGTGGTCGGTATGGTTTGTGCTTCACACTGGGAAGTCAGGAGTTGTCTTTCCAATCCCGTCCCCCACTCCCAAACATTATTATTATTTATTTTTTTATTTTTTTACTTTTGTGCTATACTACATACGAGAGAAATTGACATTGCTCTAATTTTCTGGCCTTCTGTTCACCAGCTCCAGCTTCAATCTCTTATTTTCATTTTCCAAGCAAGCAAGGACTCGATGTTATGATGTAGAACTTATTTGGTTTTGTAACAGGTCATATGATTTTCTGTAAATTTCTCATTGCCTGCGTTTCTCATCGCCTGATTAAAAAAAAAAAAAAAAACTGCCTGTTTTTTTTTCCTCACTCAGATAGAAAAATGCAGCAGGACATATTATGGGAAGCCCTGAAGATATCTAACAATTTAAAGGAACTGATCTCTGATTATAGAAATGATAAACATCAACCTATATGTAGAAAAATATACTGTACCATATTAGCACTTTTTATAAGCTATTTGTGGGTTGCATCCACCATACAAGTCTATATAAACGCTATAGAAACCATACCAAGAACATTATGTTCTGCGGCTACACACATAAAAATTAATCAAGACTTCCGGACCAATCAGAATAAAATGTTATTTACGGCGATTCTTTTTTTTTTGGTGCTAGTATTGACAAAATTTGTACAACTTTTACGTACGAAGTTAGTTGTTATTTGTACATTTGATTGTCATTGTTGTACAATCAAGCTTCCAGGACAAAGAGGATGCAAGTATTATAGACACAAGCATCTCTGAAATAAAACGGTTTCGAGCTGTCGGCTATGGAAGGACACGAGAAGAGAAGTGTGACATGGCAAAGCAAAAGTGTTACTCTCTTCCTTGACATCTATGGTGCAAATTTGGACAGATGGCAAGCAAGACAAAGACAGAATAATGTGTAGTGAAATAAATGGATGGACGGTCAGTTAAAAGAGATCATGCCCATTTGAAAAGCAGACTATGCCTATATGAGAACTAAGGAATGAAACAATGTGTGCATTGCAACAACAAAAATATAAACACAACCAAGGTTCCCAGTGTGTTGAGAAACACAAATGAGGAAACAGGAGCCGAGGAACCAACCATGCTACACACAACTAATCCACATTTTTTTAGGGAAGTCTAAGAAAAATACAAGGAAGTGTATTAAACTTGTCCTGCAATGTGTATAGGCTGGCTGAAAAAAGCAACAGACCTGGATTTTTAGCTCTGTCTCACTCCTCGGGGGTGTGTGAGTCACAACATAGAGAGATTTAACGGGCTAAAAAAAGCCTTGTTCCTTTCAAAATTCTGCTTCAGGGATTCAGCATGCTGATCTTCAAGAATGCTCTTCACTGGTTTATCAACAGAAAATAAATTAGATTAAGTGTGAACATCTTACAGTGTTTTATTTATATAATAGATCCGATTACAGGCATTAATAAGGACACACTGACGAAACCAACTGAAAAAAAAAACAATTTATGTACTTTCTTCTCTGTCCAAATGTCTTAAAATACATAAATCATTTATATAAAAATTCAGGTAATTAGGATTCCCTGGTGGACTAGCAGCTAGCAATAAGAGAAGCACCGACAGCCATTGGGGTTAACCAGTGCACCATTACTGCCAGTCCCAAGCTCTCATAAAACGGATGGGTTGCATCAGGCAGCGCATCTGGCATAAAACCCTGTGCTAAATCAAAACATCTAGAACTGGTGATCCAAATAAAAACAAAATAAATTTATTCAATTGAAAATGCTACAAAAGAGATTTTTCATTTATTTTATTTTTTTTTTTTTACAGAAGATGTATTGGGGCATGCTTAGAAATCTAAAACTACAAGTTTTCATCATTTGAACTCTGCTTTGCTGTATGACCTACTAAAATGATTTACTCTACATCTGAAACATGTTCTTCCTGACCCTGGATTTTGTTTAAATAGCAACAAGGAGCAGAACAAGATCCATCTGGTTGGAATCAATGATAAGGATCAATGCATAATGGTCTGAGAGGATTGCTGCATTACCCAGGCTGGCAAGGTTGCACAAGATCTTGCACAATTATTTTATTTTGTTATTATTTATCCGTGAAGCAACCTTGAGAATGTACAAAATAAGAATTTTACTGACAATAAAATTATTAAGGTGTTAACAACTTGTGTATGTTATCAATGCTCATCCACTTAAAGTAAAGAAATAGGAACAAATCCTTTACTGTGACATTCTAAATTAAAAAAAATTGGTCGTTTATGTACTGTACAGTTACAACAGCAGCAACCTCATTTCCCCTCTCGTCTGTTCCAACCACTCAGCATTCAGCATCACTAGCATTCTTATTATTGGCCTGATCATCTGTCATCATCTGCACCAGTTTTCCACAGATTCGTGCCTTAAGTTAAATTTTATGCTTGAACAAAACAGAAATTCCTCTGAAACTAATCAGGTACACGGACTGGACTGATAATGAGAATGACTATTCCTCAAGACCACATTAAAAATAAAAGATCATTGGAAATGAAACATGAAGAAATGAGGTGATGCTCAAGACTTTAGAACGGTACTGTAGTTTAAAATACGCCTATTATGACCATGATGATCATGCTAATATATAACCTCCTTTCATAACACTGATGAATCTACTGCTGAAGTGTTTCAAGTAAATAATAGGAGCTTGAGCTCACATCTAATGCTTCATGATACTATGAGGCAGGTAAAAAAAAAATCCAGAGCAAGATTTTTCCCATATGCTAAAATCATGATAACATAATTCTGACATCATTTCGAATTTATTGAAAAGCTTAAACATGCTTGGAATAATTTCACCAAGTACAGTAGCATGTACAAAAACATTATTTAATTTATATTATAATATGATTGTAGCAATACCCTACAAAAGTAAGAAGTAGTTAAGACATTCTAGGTGTTTTAAAATACATTTTAAAATGTCAGGGTTAAGCAAAGCGCCGGCTTTCCCATGTGAATGTACGGTAAGTTAGGATGATTTTATCCTCCAAGTGAAAACTGTGCACCTGAAGAGACCCAAACACTTCAAGGCGCAGAGAAAAAGGACATCCAGTTACCTTCCTGTCTCGCTCGTATATCATCCTGCTACCTCAGAGATTAATTAGAGCCCTGCAGAGGCAGAGGTGAGTTAAGACGACGGCTCGGGATAAGATGAATTACCGCTAGTTTCAAATTTCTTGCTCGTAAGTGGCACTGGAAAATGAGGCTTTGTGTTGCAAACACACTAACAGAGTTGCACAGCAGGTGAAAATGGATAACACAGAGATGTGAATATGGAACGGCGGGGAAAAAAATAATAAAAAATGGAACGCGCCGTCACCATGGCGACGCTGAATCTGTGTCAACTCACACCCAGAGACTGCTCCAGCACTTTTTTTTTTTTTTTTTTTGCTTCAGAAACACATTCCCTGGAATAGAATCACCTTACAAGACAAAATGAGAAAATGCTTATGCAATGTGTGGATATTTTTGGGTTTCACTCACCAAAAACAAACAATAGAAAAAACTTATACTCATGTATATGAGCGTAAGCCACACTGGCTGATTATAAAGTTTCTCATTGACGAAAGCACTGGTTTAGCCCTAGCAGTTCATCTTGCTGATTTCCTGAAGTGGTATAGCCCATAATGTGCCATAAATCAAAGGGAACAACTGATGTACACCACTAAGAACCTCTTCAAGCTTGAAATGTACTTCTCAGGCAGAATTCCAGACAGCCAACGTCATCTATAAATCTAAATAAAAGACTCAGTTTAATGACCTCTCTGGCTAGAAGGGACTTAATAATAATATATTCAAATGAAATTGGTCTTTATTGTCTTTTTCATGATCTACGTGTTGTCTGAAAGTCTGCGTCTCATTTACTGCTGCTCCGTATAGACAGAGCTTTATATAGAGCAGTCTGTATAGTAAATAGTGGATGAGACTGCGAGGGAGTCATTTCAGACGGCTTTGGAGGAACTCCAAGTACGAGCTAGTCGGGGAACAGAGTGTGAAAGTCTAAATCCATACTTTCTTCATCACTGTTTAACAGCGTATTAAGAGTGTGATTAATGGATCTTATTAGCCTCTGTCAACTTCACAAATTTCACTACACCTCAATAAACCTTAGAAATCGTTTAAAGTCTTCCTCTTAAGGTTTCTTTTTTTATTGCTATTATGGAGATTTCCCACTGCTGCTGAAGACCTTGGGCTCAGTATACAGTATTATCTCCGTTTTTGCTGTTATCCCAGTCTTACTTAAACTACTGTATACTGGCCGCCTTTTAAGTATTGCTTTGAAATGTTTAGCTCTTGCTAAACTCCTCAAAACAGTATTGTCAATCCTGAACTGTCCAGTAGTAGCAATCATAGTCAATTTCAGTGCATTTGATGAAATTATAATATATAGTATACAGTATGTGTATTATCCAAAGGTCTTAAGAATATATAAATAAATGCTGTGCCTTAAAAAAAAGTCCCTTAAAAACAAAATTAAAAACATTTGGTGTTACAATTCCTTTTATAAGGAAATTAGCTACTAAGTTTTACTCAGCATCCTGCAGAACCACCCACAGTTCTTCTGACGACTTTGACTGTTGCACCTGCATGCAGAACAAAGCAGCCTGTGATCGCATATATACAGTAAAAGCCCTTTCAAACAGCCGCCTGCTTCATGGCAGGACCCTTCCCAATCCGTGATACATCCGTGACCCTGATCTCCTTCGATGACGCAGTGAACAAATCCCCGCCCCATAAACGTCTTCTGACTCTGTTCTAATAAACTGGTTGCAATGTTGTATAGTTCCACCAGGAGGAGCAGTGACTGCTTCAGTTAACTGCAGTTCTTGCATTGTTAATTGCATTTTTTATGATTAAATCAAGCTTGTCATCTTGGAGATATATACAGGGTCTGAGTACCAGTCACTATATATGCTTTTATGGTCCGACCTTCCATGCATACTGTAAGACACTGTGTCACTGGAAGTTACTGCATTATTTACATATTTTCATCATTACATCAAGGATGTTATCCTGTTCGGTCACTCTCATAACCTTTTAAAATAATAATATAAAAAAATTAAATGTCAGCTTAAAATACATTTTTATATAGTAGTTAATACCAGCATGTTTTACATAAATATATAACTCAGTTATGTATGGGCTATAGTAATTTCATGCTTATGAGAGGTCATGAGTAATTAAGAGTGTTTTTTTCTTTAACATGTACTGTATGTTACAATGTATAGGGACACATATTAACACTTTGTCCACAGGTGTGACTTGGATAGAGACGCACATTCACACTTGTGGCTGTCTTTTGTCTTGTTAATGTTGTATTCTTCATGTACATTGGTGGGGGTGAAAAGAAGGTTTCAGTCACTGAATATGCTGCTTTCTTTTCAGGCATACAAATATTTAAGCATTTAACTTAAGTCATGGACCAATGAGACACAGGTGCAGATGATGCCGGTGATTAGTATATTGCTGATGCTGAATGCTTAGAATAGACGAGAGGGGAAATGAGGTTCCTGCTGAGGTTGTTTAAGACAATTTTTTGTTGTACCTTTAGGCACCCTGCAGCCTGTCATAGTAAAAAAAAAAATCATTAATTTACCTAAATAATTGAAAGTTGCTTAATATGAGGAAATTAGGGGTGGTTCAAGATGTTGACACAGTACTGTATATGCAACTAATTTAAATAATAAACTTATTCATGTAAGTCCACAACATACCCTTTTTCCAATGCAAATTGGCAGCAAAAGCCAAAAGCAAAAGCTAAAAGTGCTTTCAACTATTAAAAATATAATAGAAAACATTTTCTGGGTAATGTAAAATAAAGTAAGTCAACTGGGATGTGCAGATTGTCATGGACGGATAGAATCATGGTGCATGGGCTGCACTGCACTATATAATCAAACTGACGTCCTGACTGTAGCCAAATTGTGTCTCTGTACATTATCCAATGCTCTTACTGGTGGCCTTTCAGCATAACATTAATACTGAAACTGCTTTGTGTGAAACCTGAGCTTCAAAGCAAAATCTCTACAGATGTCTCTCTGCAATGCAGCACAGTTGGCCATCTATGGACTACAATGCGCACCTCATCTTTCTCTCCTTCTCTATCTCTCTATCTGTGTACAGCCATGCACTAACTGTGATTTGCTGAGTCAAACACAACCCAGAGATCAGCCCACAGGTTAAGTCTTTGAAATATACAAGGTTGTAAACAAAAAAGTTAGGTCACTGGTTACAATGGCTGGTAAAATAAAAGGATATAAAATTATAAAACAAAACCTGGAATCAATAAATCCAGGTCCTGTGATTAAACTGTTGTCAGCATTTATCTTGGCTATGGACTACAATGTTTTATAATATAGCGCTTTAGAATTTACGAGAAGGGGTTGATTAATTTTCTATTACAGCATACTGTATCTTGAACGGCAGTTTAGAGGCATATCTCAGGTTTATATGAATGCACTTGGTTAGCTTCATAGTAACTGCTTAAAAATAATTGTTGATCTGATAAATATACATTTACATTTAGGCATTTGGCAGATGCTCTTATCCAAAGCGACTTTGGATAAAAAGTGCTTTGAAGTTTCCATCACTGGATAGATCCTTACACTGGTTACTAGGTTATGAACTAACACTTCTGAGACAGCTAGAGGGAGTTCAGTCCACCACCTAGGTGCCAGAACAGAAAATCGTATTACCTCACAAAATTTTCTGGAAGGAGTCTCCAGTGCTAGCACTTTGCAAGTCAGATTTAAAGGTATAACTATGGTTTTTGACAATTTTCAGGATCCAAAGATTCTGAGACTTTTATTGTTTATATATACAGACTCAGGAACTGTTACTGCTACATCGTTTTGGAAGGCGGCTTTATATTTGCTTCCTGTGAAATGTGTGTACTTCAAAAATTGTGGTCAAAGAAGAAAATTTTAATTAGGCAGAATTGTCTGAAAATCGGCTGAATGTAAAATTAATTTTATCCTATGAGAATTTCGGTTTTGTCTTAGATTCCAAACAAACCTTCATAATTTCCAAACTCTTTGACCAATCTTCTCGAAATCTTTTGAAGCAGTTAAGGGGCCCTAGCTGAAGATGGTTTATGCTTTGTGCGAATCAGCAATATCTCGAGACACCAAGGTAGGTTTTTTACTGATTTGCTGTCTCTACACTGTAGAATCTCAATTATTTTCAATAGAGAGAATTTGGGGCAAGTTTTAGAAGGGATTACTTATTTTCTAGTTTGTGAAAACGAGTGAGATAGGATCCACAGGAACAAAGGGGTATGGCATTGGTCCCAAACAGGTTCTTGTAACTTAAAAATGGTGAACTTTCCACCACGTTTTGAAGTGGTGTGTGCAAAATAAGGGAGATGCAGGAACGTAGTCAGAAATTTGAGGAAAACCTTTGGTCCAATTCCTTAGTAAAGTAAAAGTAATAGTAAGCCATTCCCGACTGGGAGGAAAAGGGATTGGACACCCCGATTGGTTTTGTCATAGTTTTAGGGCTTTAGCAAGTGCACTAATAATACTATAATAATAGTGGAGGCAAACTGCAGTTGTATAGGAGGAAAAAAACACTTCAGGGTGTTCTGTCATTGGAAAATAACCAACGTCAAGGTCTGAATCACATCAAGCTGTATTTGCTTATTTTCCCATTTTCATGGTTTATTGCTTATATACTGTTAATAGTCAAGCCAACTAATGTTAGAATTTTGCTATCTATCAACTATTCTAGCACAGATAAAGCTCTGAGAATCTGAAATCTGAAAAAGAAATGGGATTTGTGGTGGCACAAACAGTTAAGGCTATTATAGCTAAAGCAGCTTAAAACGTGCCCAACAAGCGTTCCCTTTCAAAATTACTCTTTATTATAGACACAAGGTGTTAAAACCCACTGGTCTCTTTAAGTATGGAAACAAGAAGGTGATTTTGATTCTTGTCATATTCTATCCATCTCTAAATTACGCATCCATCTGTTAACACTCATATGCCAATCGGAAAGTCCCAAAGCATCTGTAGGGGATTTTGTATTTCAATATTGTTCATATTACAAGTTAATTAAGATGTAGTTGCAAGCAAGCAAGCATAATTTATGAGGCTTAGCTAAGTGTATGCATCTTTGTATTTTCTTCCAGGGACAGAGAGAAAGAATGAGACTCTGGAAAGCTGCGCAAGGCCTGAGAGGACAGAGACAGCATAATAACTTTTATCTACTACTCTTAGTCACAAGTAGTAGATAAAAGTTAGTCACATACTGTCTTTATTCTCCAGCAAGCTCAGTAAAACCTAACAACTATTTTTTTAAATAAAACTGCACAAATCTGTGTCTAAAACTCCTGATTTTAAGCAAAGAGTTTTCACTCCAAATATTGACTGTTTATTTTATTACTCTTTATTGCTCTTTATAGAAGTTTGCAGAAATGTTTTCAAAAGCATCTTTTGCTTATGCCATATTTTTGTATGTGCCCAAGACTTTTGCACAGAACTA
>JAQMYL010000019.1:6787114-6804353 GCA_030014365.1 Clarias pachynema
AATTCTGAGGAAAAAAATGAATTTAATCCATTTTAGAATAAGGCTGTGACATAACAAAATGTGGAAAAAGTGATGCGGTGTGAATACTTTCCGGATGCACTGTAGGTGAGATAGGGGTATAATAGACCTGGAGACTTTTTATTCCAAAGACACAAACTTTCTTTTATTTCTAACATAGTCTTGAGGAATAGTTTCCCAGGCTTCCTGAAATATTTTATGACGCTCATTTTTGGCTCACATTTTCAGTCGAGTCCCTGTACCTGACCAGTTTCAGAGAAATGTTTGTGTTTGTTAAGCCACACAGTGACCTATGAATCATTCAAGCATAACCGTCTAATTTAAGACATGAACAAGTGAGATGATGACAGATAATCATGCCAGCGATTAGTATACTGGTGATGCTGAATGGTGAGAGGTTGGAACAGACGAGAGGGGAAATGCGGTTGCTGTTGAGGTGGTTGCATAAACAAATTTTTTTTTTATTGTATCTTTCCATATGCTGGAACCTGTCGGAGTTAAACATTTGTTCCTATTTTTATTATTTATTGTACATCATTTAATTTAATATGAAGAAATAAAAGCCTTTTGTACAATACTGGATTTCACCAACACAATGGAAACTTTTCCATCTAAATGTCAGTAAATTTTATGCTTTGATCAAGTTGTTCTGTGTATTAGTGTAACATAACAGTAGCATAAATCTAATCCATTTAGTTTGTAATCACCAGCCGTCACAATGTCTACAATACTCCATCACTACAGTTGGAGTGAAATCATTAAATGCAGCCTCTCTTGAGAAAGCTAGAGATCTGGTCCATGTGACTACTTAGCCCACACCTACTCAGCTTAATGTCATTACTATTTAGCTCTGTGTCTCTGTCAATTTGGATAAAAGCATCTGCCAACATAATTAATGTCAAGTGGGTTGGTATGCATCAAGTTTATTATAAGTACAGTATTAGCTGACTGCAGTCCTTGCAACTGCATTCATCATGAAATGCTAAAACATACCTTAGACTAGTAGTTACTCGCAACTGGAAGTATGATAGATGAAACAAAGGAGTACACGTGGCACGAAATGCAATCATGTGCATTGCTCATGCAATTATACTCACTGCCCAGTGAGCACCACATCCTCGGTGAAACATGAGGCTGCCACAGTGAGGAACACTGTAATGTGGTTAAAGGGAAGCTGAATACTTTTCTCGAAGGACTAAACAGAGAACAATGTAATTTGAGTAACTCGGAAACACGATGAGCGGATTCTTTCATAATTTGAAGAAAAAAGAAAAAAACAACACAACAGCAACAACAATACCAACACAATATCCAGCTTTATGTTCACTGCTGGATTGACTTTCCATTTCTAGCACAAAAGACTGAGACCGAAAGAGAACAACTACACGTGACTGCAGCTCATGCTTTCCTAGTCTTCACAAGTCCCAGGAGATGACAAAAGTGCTGGTGAGCATTCGGAAAGCACATTCTGCACATTACGGCACAGAAAGGAGGTCAGAGCAGCTTACAAAAGCCTGAAATAGCATATTTTTGATAAACGAGACAGGAAAGCAGAAAACACTACAAGTTGGAGTTTTGTGGTGGTGTATTGTACAAGATCAGGACAGCACACTTAAAATCCTGATATGGACAGTGCAGATTCCTCATGTCATCTCTTTAAGCTTGCTGATTGCTGAATAATGAGCACCCTTGGCGATAACATGAGTCTCCTTTCCATGCAGTCGATTATCATAAAATGTTCAAGAATCTGCAATTTTTACAAAATTTGTACAAAATATGCAATTTAATTGATCTTATTGAAAAATGTGTTGAACTTAACCTGATTAAGCCTTCTCTACCACTCAGTTGAACCATGCTATGTTGAAAAAAAAATCCAATAAATGACAAAATGTGCCTTTTTAATTGTTTCGTACAATGCCACAAGGTATAAAGCAGATCTAATGCACTGTTCTCTTTCAAGACGTAACTTGAGAACAAGCAGCACATGATAAATCTAAATGTTTGCTAATACTAAAAACAAATATTGTTCTCCCACTGTATTTGCACACCCATCATTCATGCAATTTTATTCTTTGTAACTCACCCACATCCTACTGCATACACAAATTAGTACTTGTTATCTGGAATATTATTTAATCAGGCAGTGTATGCTCTGCATTCTTGCTGTTATGGCAATAATGGCGCGTAACAGAATACAAAATAAAGTCTAATATGATACATTCTTACAAGGTACACCAGTAAGGGAACATCATCCAACAGTGTATCTCAGAATCTCATTTTAGAGGTGTGGAAATGAATGATTTTCCAATCTAAACGACAACTAAAATTCTCTGAAATCAAGCAAACTAGAATATGACTAATAATTATTTAATTTTGTAACACCAAGCATGATAAGGATCCAGATGACCTAGTTCAATAGCACGAAAACAACAAACCGTTTTTCAAGTAGTCTTAGCAATTAAGAGAAAGAAGCAGCTGCTTTTACATAACTGAACTGATGCGGTAAGCTCTTTAGCTAAAGTTTTGGTTTGTAATTTATTACATTTTTCTCATTTTTTAATCTAATTTGTCAGAAGTAGAGCGAGTGGAATGCTTGATCCTAGAAAATCAATATATGTCGTGTCCCCAAAAGGGCAGCGTTTTAGATGTCAAGCAAGCAGTCCAACCACGGCTCTGACATGGTGAGAAACCTTAACGGTATCCAAAACACTAATGAAACACTGGGATAAGTGAATTAGTATAGCAGGGAATTATGTAGATAAATGAAGGGAGTTTTTGTTCTCATAACTGTGTTCTGTACAATCGAAATTCCCAGGTTATCTATTATTTAGAAATGAAAGGTATTTGGTACTACACAGACCCTCCCTGGATGAGGATGTCACTCCAAACTGGATGAAAGAGCCATGAGGAAATGGCCAGAGAGGCTACCAAGAGGCCTACAGCAACTCTGAAGCAGTTTTTGACAAAGAATGCTTATTTGTGTGGATGTGAGACACCATCACAAATTGTCCACAAATGTGGCTTGTATGGGAGGTTTGCAAGAAAAAAGCCTGAGTGACTAAGCTTTGCAAAAACACATCTTGACATGGAAAAAGGTGTTATAGTCAGATTACACTACAATTTCCCAACAAAACCCAACAATACGTCTTGTGGGAAATTCAATATAACTCAACATCTAAATAACACCATTCCAACAGTAAAGCATGGAGGTGGGAATTTTTTTTGTTTGTTTTTTTGTCTCTGCAGCGGGGACTGGAGCATGAGTCAGGATAAAAGATAATGACCCAAAGCACACAGAAAAACTGACCACAAAGTGGTTGAAGGAGAAAAATGAATGCATGGCCTAGTCAGAGCCTAGACTGTACCCACAATGAAAATCTCTGGAATGACGTGAAGACTGCAGTCCACAAATGGTCACCATCCAATTTAACTTAACTTAAGCAGTTCTGCAAAGATGGGTGGGAAAATATAGCAAAGTCTAGATGTGCAAAGCTTTGTGTGCCATTAAGGTGCGTAGCTTCAGCTGATTGAGTTTACAAGGGGTGACTGTTTTCCGTTAATTTCTTTTCTGACATGTTGGTGTTATAATATCTTTCACCTGGAAAGGCTTGTTAAAAGTTGCACTATGTACAGTAAATACAGCTGTATAAAACAAAAATGTGCCTGTCTTCATCCAAACCCCATTTAAATATGGTTACAGAAGCATTTTCAGCTGTGGATGTATCCACCATGACCATGCACTTTCTTTTGCTAATCGGTTTATGTTGGCAGCCAGGTCTAATGGTGTAATGTCAGTAAGCAGGTAATCATTTAATAATTGCAGAATCCATCTGCCTCTTGCTGATATGCTTTATGTTCAGTGGCAAAACCAGTTAAAAGAGGCCATAAAACTAATTCAATAATCTGAACAAACTAATTTTATGCCAATGGCAAGGGCTTGTTGGAAAATCCAGAAGCTTGTACGCCAGATTCCGGAAAAAAACAGGCTTCTGGAACTTGTCAGTCTGGAGTCCAGATTGCTCTCACTTCCTCTTCCTCCTGGCCATTGCACATCTTCTACTTCCACTCCAGTCTCTAGTCCATCTGGCACGAGTGGCACCGCGTTTGCAGACATCCCAGTGACAAGACTTTACAATTACTAAAGCTAAAGACACAAGGCCACGTGCTGTCTAGTCACAAGCTTGTATGACTAAGCTCCTATATCTTCAGCAAGCAATTGTGGGTCACCCCCGAAAATAATCTGCACGTGAGAGCAACAAAGCAATAAATAGCCAAGACTAGATCATTTAAAATGAATTGCTGCTGTTCTTTGTGGCCTCACATTTTCAAACAGATAGACAGACTGGACATTATGTTTCGACCTGATGATTCAAAAAGGTCAGCATCAAGCAGACGACAGGTCAGCGTCTCTCCTTCGCGCTGTCTTTTTTCTCAGTGGCTTAGTGTATTCTATCTTGCTAAGATCAATGACCATTAAACGTTCTCGCTGATGACATTATTCACTGAAAAAAAAAAAATCAATGATGAGTAGCAAATTGGCAGAGATGACTTGCTTGGCTGACAAAAGCGCTTTTTACAAACATGATTGGATAGGATGTATGTCGAGCATGGAGCTTTGTGCTTCTGGGTCCTAATAAATAAGCTATGAGGGGTGTTCAAGTCAAACTGGGAATTTAGATGTGCAGAACAGAGCACTGTTATGGGAATAACAATTATGTTTATTTCTCCTATATAATCCTCTGCGCTACACTAATGCGCTTATCCCAGTGTTTCACTAAAGTTCGGATACCAATTTTAGCAAATTTGCATGACTATGGGAGGAAACCAGGGGATCTGGAGGAAAACCACCAAGCATGGAAGAACATGCTAGCTCCACGCACACAGACACGAGGCAGGATTCAAACCCTCATTCCCAGACACGCAAGGCCACCGTGCTGGCTATTTTCTTTGTGCGTGCCTTGTTTTTTTTCTTGAATTTATTATTATTATAATTAGGCTTTGTTTGCTAGGTTTCCATGGTCAGAGACAGGATGGGATGGGTGGTTAATGTTTAAACCAGGATAGTTATTCTTGTTGTATGTTTATTGTTAATTTGCCAGAACGCTGAAAATTGTAGAGATTAACACTAACACTATCTCAGACTGTAAACTGCAACTCCTCATAAAAAAAGTACTTGCACTTTTCATGTCCAGCTTGTGATGTCACCTATTAACTTCTCTTAATGAATAGTTCCTATCTTGACTCAACTATAGTGCCATTCATGTCTTTCCATAATGATGGTAATTGCAGGCTTCGTGTTTGTAAAAAAGCATCAATTTGTCAAATGGAAGAAAGAATGAGGGAGGCATATTACAGTAAGTCAGGATTTAAGCAAATGTCTTCTTCATAATAAATGGCACATTTAGTTTTTTTTTTTTATCCTGAAAAACATAAGAGAATAATATGTAAAAAAAAAAATATAAAGGTAACTTGTATACAAGTATAGTTGGTACTGTAGAAATGGACCAGACGACTAATTCCCACTGTTCCCACTATACAGTAGTAGCCATGTAGTAGTAGTTGATCACATTCTAAGCACTATATCACCACCAATACTGTAATATGTAGAATGAAAAAGACTGATTTTCGCCTAGCCAGGCCTGGAGATTCATACAGGCTGTCAGTGATATGCATGTTAGGGGACTAGACAGAGCTAAAAGAAAAAAAAACAAAAATTAAATTAAAAAAATTTTTTGGGGCATGTTTAACTGATGCCTTTATAAAAACACCATTTGGAGTGATTGCGATTGCAGTTTTGTTTTCTTAAAGTAGACTCAAGATGCAAGTACAAATTACAAAATGTAAAGACAAATGAAACAACTCTAAAGTTTTGCTTTCTGGTTTAGACATAAAAAATTTGTGAAGTTATGGACTTGGAACACTTAAAAAAAAAAAAAAAAACTGAAATTATGTGTTAGTTTGTCTTAGATCATTCATAATCCACTATCCTGCATCATGTATTATCATGAGCTCATTTGATATTAAATCACTGAAAGACATAACATTGTGTTAATTCTCATAACCAATGACATAATACTGAAATTGGGCTCCTGAACCATTCAGCCATCTTGAATGTGATATACAAATAGTGATACAGAAAGATGTGAAAAGGCCTTACTGGTGTCAGTGCTCCAATTACGTACTGTACGTCACCAGTCTATTTAAAAAGTAAGAAATAAAATAAAAATAACAACAACTTCAGAGCACGGCGTACACCTGCAGACCTGTGAAAATGGATTCATCGAGGCATGACGAGAGTAACACCCACCATCTCTGTCTAACCTGTTATTATAAATAAAACATGCAAGGCAGCTATGGCAACACGAACAGATTGCAAAGTCTGCTAAAGAGTGACGGACACTAAGGAACTTCGAAATATTACTAATCGGCCACTCCTCTTTGAAAAAGGCTCGAAGGACAAGAAGCAGGCTACATGATTCAGGAGAGAACAATAAAGCAGGAGAGGACTGACGCACGGCGGCATCTGTTAATAGCTGAGAAAAAGAGAGAGGCAAGAAGATCCAATGATCTAGAAGAGAGAGAGGAAGTAAACATGAGCATTTCTGTTTGTAGCATTCCTGCTTCACAGGTCCTGTTGCAAATCTTTAAAACTTTTTTGGGCCAAAGCTGAAAAGGCAGCAGAGTTAAAAAGCTGTCAGATAAAAAAGTTCAAAACGCTGAAATCACCAGGGGCATCAAAAGGGCCGGAAAGAAGGGATCATGACCAAACAAAAGACAGATGATAAAACAGACACACTCACTTAGACACACACATACAATTTGCAATCTTACCTGTTTGGCTGAGTTGTGAGGTGCTGCGACTCTTGCGGGACATGCCCACTACGGCAGCCATCTTTGCCCCAATGCTCGAGCGCCTCTTCTTGAGGCCTCCGCCCACCTGGCCAATGGCTGTGTCCGATTGGCTGCCATCAGTCTTCTCCAGGCTGCACATATCCCCGCCAATGCTGGTGCTCTTGGTCAGATTGGTGCTGCCCGTCATGCCCATTTGCCTGTTTTTCATTTTGGATGCAAAGTCGCTGTCAGTGGACGACAGGAGCCAACGGAAGGGAAGGAAAGAAAGGGATGGAGAGAAAAGGAGAAGGGAAAAACAGTGAGCAAGGGATTCAAGGAAAATCAGGATTAGCGGGAAGGCTAAAGTCTGGGATGGAACAGGGTCAGTTTGGAGTTGGATGATTAAGTCCCAGTATAGAGTGCAAGCTCAGAACTGGCCTTTGAAATGTGTGATATTGGAACAATTTTAAGGTTATAATAGGTCTCATACGTGTCTCATAAGCACTGTTCATACTGACGGTTTCTCGATGGGTACAGATAATGTTAAATTCCTTCAGGTTAAATCTTAGTATCAGCCTGTCGATGTTGAGGTTTAGAGCAAGTACATTAAACCTAATTTTCTCTGCTAGAGCAATTTTCTTTGGTGTAAATGAACTGTTTGATGGCAAAAAGAGATAATTCCATTTTGCAGTTTTGACAAAACTTTTTTAAATGAAGCAAAAAGTGCAAATTGATACGGAACATTTTGTGCATGTTTTCTTTTTTAAGGGGGTTAAAAAGCACAAATACCAAAATATCTGGGTAAAAATGTTTGGGTTATATTAGTGTAAATTTTGTGTGATTATACAAAAAGCTATAACTCCATCTCCCAGGTTTGACACAAGGGATAAAAATCAGTCGGCAGTTTATGGTTATTTAAGTTTGCAATTTAGAACCAATAATATGTTGGTTGAACTAATAAAAAAATATGTATCAAAATATGTATATGATATTTATGTATCAATATTTCTCTACTTCACCACAGTGCTTACACTAAAGTATCCTACATAGTTTTGTTAAAGTATACGGCATGATGTTTGAACAAACTCCAAATCGACAATGTCCTACATTAAGCCACATACACCCATCATTTATTATTGCTGGAGTGACTGCAATGCCAGTGACAGAATAGACACTTCCTTTTCTTGCCTTAAACATTCTCCAAAAGCCTTTTGTTCACATTTAAAGTGCCAAAGTGAATAAAAGTCCAAATTTGCGTTTATCGTGTTCTGATGTCACCTTGTTCAAATAAATGATTTGAAACATTACAAAATTTTCATTAAAAAAAAATAATCACAAAAATGTAAATTATTAGTAAATATAAACTGCCTAAAACAAAGTAAACCTTTGTAGCTATGCTATGTTAGCTAGTTAGAAGCTTATCAGCAGCAAGTACAGCTAACATTACAAGAACTGGCTTATTTATTATAATCGACTTTTTCTATCTATTCAACTGTATGTTTTTTTTTTTTTTTTTTACAATAAAAAACAGGCTTGTTTGCCCTTAAATGTTTTTATACACTCTCTAAAATAAGAAAATTTCGGTTCACATTATAAAGTTCCTTTCCAAATACGTCAAGTGCTGTTATTGGGGCATGAAAAAAAAGGTGCAGTGCTATAAATAGTAACTGTAATGGTTCCTTAGAAGTGTTCAGTTGCTCTGACTTATTGTGTATGTAAATTCAATTTACGAGGGTGCTTATATTAATTCACTAAGGAACGAGTTTAATTATTAAGTCCCAAGCCTATAATCAAGAGAAAAAACAAATCATTCCGATTGTCCTTCAGTGCTAAATACTCTCCTGAGTGTCTCTGTCATGCCTGAATTCATGCTTCAGAGAACACCTGAAGTTTAAAGAGCTAAACATAGCTCTCTTTTTAATTCCTGCAGTGTGACTTTGTGCTCCACTAAAATGTTTTGGCAGAAACAGGAAAACATGTCGAAATGAAAAATTAACTGACAGCGAACATCCTGAATCAAAGCTTCTAATAGAATCTGGTTGAATGTCTTACAGATCATGTGGATTCTTCCTTCACAAACAAAGCTGAGGAGGGAAAATCTTGCAATTAAAGTACTTCAAAATCAATAGGTGGAGAATGATGATTGAGGTTTTGGAAGAGTTGCTCAATTTGCTGTTGCTATGGAAGCTGAGTTGCAGTTTCATTTACAGTACATACTGTGTGCTACAATATCTTTGCATTTTTTCCCTGTTGTCCCACTCTCACCACTGCTTATCCTGGGGAAACCCATTAGCTATTAGCCTAATCTGCATATCGTTGGACTCCGGGAGGAAACTGGAGTGCCTGGAGCAAACCCAGCAAGTATGGGGAGAACATGCTAACTCCACACACTCACAGACCCAGGATGGGAACTTTCCAACTTTATCTGGTCTTTAAATAAATTAATGATTCTGTGAACTGATAAATCCTATCACCATTCAATGCCAACATCCATGTGTATAGGACATGCAACTCTGTATAATTAACAGTGGTTCAGCATAAAACTCTATAGAATACATTTTTACCTAATAATGTTCATGTTTCATGGGCTTCTAATAGTGCATAAACCATACTTTTAAATGACACCAAAATCCACATTTTAATCATGTTTATACATTCAACTTGGTCTCCGGTATGCATATGCAAAAAAATAATAATAATAAAAAAACAAAATGCAGAAAAACATTCACTGCTTTCTGTCCTTTTTTTTCTTCATTTTTGTTTTGGTCAGGGTTTAAATTAGCCAATTAGATTTTCCCCCTTATGTGACCTCATACAAGATAATTTGGAAGATGAGTTAAACTGAGGGAGTTATGAAAGGGTATGAAAAAAATACTTTGGGGGAGCTTTGAGACCCAAGTTAATTTGTTAAACAAAGTACAGTATCTTTAAAACAGCAAATGTTGCAAAATAGACAATAAAGAGCAAGTGCCATTTTAGGTGACAGAAATTAATCAGATTTAGGATTAAGTCTTAATTAGACCCTGAGCTTAATGAATAAATGTGTGGCCCTAGTGATAAAAACAAAATTTATTTTATAAGAAAGCTTTTCTCTTTATGATCATTAAAACCTGCTTTAATAGTATTAAAACCTACAGTACTTTAATAGTATTAGAGTACTAGGTTTTGTTCAATGAGCTCATCTGATTGAGTATGGCATGGATTGCATTAGGTCGATTGTTGTTACAGTACGTCCTACAGTTAATCAATGAAGTTAAATAGGCATTCAAACCAAATGTGCTAAAGACAAACAAAACAGAATGGATGTTTTAATTCAGCTTTCTGAAATGCTTGACTATTGGGAATTTTAGTACATTTTGGAGTTTAAATCCTGCATTATTTTTATTTCAACTTTCACACAATCTGAAATGCCTTTCTTTTTGCCTCATAGCGCACTGAACTACATTTGACATGTTCTCCACCACACCATAGATGCAAATTCAGAGGTCTAGGATTGAGATTCCCTCCAATCATCCCGCTTTACACCGCTTATTCTATGCAACCTGAATGAGATTTCAACCCTTAGCAGGGCACCAGGCACACATACCCACACAATCAATCAATCATACCCCATGGGCAATTTAGATGCCTACACCACAGGTCTTCTGAGGTCTTGTGGAATGAAACCGGAGCACCAAACCCACCAAGCATTGAGAGAACATGAAAACTTCACACATACTGTAGAGACCAGGGAGTCGAACCTCCAACCCTGGTGGTTCAACACAACAGTAGTAACCACTAACCACCATGCCACCTTCTATGGAGGCTGTTCTGAGGTACCACATTTAGTTAAATGGTTTAGGAAACATTTTTTTAGAAAGAAGACAACCTACAGTATATAAAAGTATCTGCTAAATGCCACAAAAACTAACCTCTAACAGCTACAGTATAATGTGCACATCGTGTGCACATCGGTTTACATTACAGGATCCATAATTATTATACAACCCATCTGGCCTTGACCTGATAAAGAACAAAAGAAAAAAAAAGTGTTCCAGCTCCTGTCCAGCTACTTGTTAGATTCCTCCCAGAGGATATCAGACGTTTTAAAGGATGTTCAACTGAGTGGCAGTTGTATTTTTAGAAGACCACTGTGGCGCTACTGACAGGAGCTCGATTCACTCTGGACGCAGTACTAATTATCCAGGCCTCTCTGGAGCTCATCTTGCATCACATTCTCGTTATTCGGAGAGGTGCGTCAGCGTTTGTCTGGCCGTGACAGGGGAGCAAATCACAATTACCTAGCCTTCATCTCCATAATGAACAGGTCGTAGAGAGCATCTTTTCACACACACACACACACACACACACAAAAACACACACACCAGCCGGAGAGAAGGGTAGTCAATTAAATCAATTAAACTACTGCTACAGTGTTCCTTTGCCAGATTTTCCCCTTTCAAATCAGCACCACATTTTTGTTTATAAAGGTAAAAGTCTCAGCTTTTTAATTGATCGTAACCCATTTTTCCCTCCCTGAATAGCTTGTTGCCAATCTGCCTTCCCTGCCTAAATCTCACCTTCTGCAATGACAGCTTAAAAAATGGGAGGAGGACAGTGAATACGTTCCCTTCTAGGCACATCAAATCACAGAATATATAAGGTCTGTTCATGGAATGTCATGGAGCAGCCAAACAAGCTTGCCCCTGTCACATTTATGAAATAACAGAAGCTAAATGGAGCTCAGTGCTTTGGGGGGAAAACGTCAACACTGGCTGTGCAGCTCTGAGCAACATGTACTATTTTACACCTATTTTTGAGAAATCTTGCAAAATTCCAGCACAACTAGAATCCTAAACCTTAATGCTTTAAAGCAAGTTGATGTAATGTACCGTATGTGTAAACAAAATAAAATAGGCAAGGGCCAATACACTACAAATAGGATAGAGAATGTAAAACCAAGCCAAAAAAAAAAAAAAAAAGCTAGCAGTTTGAGCGATTCAAACTAAACTAGAAACAGGTGTTTAGATGAGTATGAAAGTCCTAATGTATGGACTGGATTAGGATCTGGAGTAGTGGAATTGGATAAGACAACGGCTACACTTCTTATTTCTCTGCACTTTCTTTTTCACTGCCTGACCTTTTTTCTTTTTTTTTTGCAAAACCACACTTTCAATATTTCAGGTACATAAGTGGATAACATTTTTATACAGAATGCTATCTAATTGTGCCTTTAAACACGTGCAAAATTCTGAATACATCAGACCCTATATGCGAGGTTGTAGCACAGCAGCTATGCTCATACAGTACCGTACCAACTGTAGGAATAACATTTAGGAAACATATCGGTCAGGATCTAGGCTTTATCTTAGCAGAGACACATCAATGGTTAAAGTGGTAAATTACCTCCTACTGGCCTCTGATAAGGGTTGTGTCTCCTTGCTTGTTGAACATAGCGCAGCTTTCAACACATTAATCATATTGGTCTCTTTGGTAGGTGAGAAAATGGTGTAGGAGTTAAGGGAATGTCTCTCTCCTGGTTTATATCTTATTTGATTGATTGTCATCGGTTTGTAGAAGTAAGTGGTGACTACTGTATGGGTACCAAAGTGAAGTTTGGTGTTCCACAGGGTTATATTGTAAGCTCCCTACTATTCTCTTTCTATATACTGTACTTCCTCTGAGCAACATAGTTTGTAAGCATGGTATTAATTTCCATTGTTAAGCTGATGACACACAATTATAAGTCAGATGAGAGACACCAGCTTAATAAAGTTGAGGAATGTGTGAGGGACATTAGACACTGGGTGCTTATTAATTCCCTACTACTTAAGTCTGACAAGACAGAAGTACTGGTTCTAGGAGCACATGTAACTAATAGACAAATAAGCTTCCTGATCACACAATAACTTTGGATGGCCTTTCTGTTTAGTCATGTGTAGCAGTAATTATTGATTATATTATTGATTGATTATATTATTGATTATATGATTGATTAAATGCTATGGCATTATTGATCCCAGTCTTTCATTTGAAGCTCATGTAGATAACATTATCAGGATAGTGTTCTTTCATCTCTGAAATATTGCCAAGATTTTAAAAAATGTCACTACATGATGCAGAAAAACTAGTTCATGCTTTTCTTTTCCGATAGGTTGGACTACTTTATTGCCTAGGTGCATAAACAAGCTCCAGTTAGTTAAGAATGCAGCAGCCAGAGTCATCGCTAGAACTAGAAAATATCATAGCGCATACAGTATCACCCCTATCGTATCCACACTGCATTGGCTACCAGTAAAATTTTGCATTGATTTTTAAATACTACTATTGATCGAAGGGTGCAGGTTGCTTGTCAGTACCTCGTATTATGAAAACTACAGCAGAAGGAGAGCTTTTTCTTACAAAACCCAGACGTTAATGGAAGACCCTTCCAATTAATGTTCAGGACTAATCTGAGAACCTATTTATTTAATCAAGCTTTCTGTGAATTGATTTGTCTTATGTAAAGGTGCAGATTTTGGGATTCCTGGATATAGAGATTTATGATGAACTGGTATGTTTGGATGCTGTCTTCCCCCACTCTAATTGATCACTCGGTTTGTTGGTGGTGAGCTTTACTTCCCAGAGAGCCTTCATGTCTGTCATGCATGTGGTGACTGATGACGGTTCCACTAGACCATGAGGATGGTCTCTGTGTCCTCTCCATGCACATGTCAAACCCTTACATTTTCTTCTGATGCATTTATCATCATGTATGTTAGTTTATATCAGTACTATTATTGTCAGCAGAAGGTACATGTCTCGCACATGTGCCCACACACACAAACACACATCCATACACACTAAGAACAAAAATATGCACTATTGTCTGAACATAGACAGGCATGTACTGTTCTAATTGTAATATAATTTACTCTATTAGTTCATTAAATCCGGCATGTTGATTCCAGATCTGTTACACAGAGACATAGAAAATAGATCAAAAGCTACATAGAATTATACTAGAAGATTTATTTTAAGATAGCAATAATACCTTTGACACCTTTAATTTCAAATTACCAGTTACACTCAGTGACATTTACATTATGCTGACAAAAATAATAGAGATATAAACTAACAAATTGAGATGGCAAAAAACATAAATTCAGGAATGAATCACCAAATCTTTTGTGGCTTTTCATGTATTGCCACTCTGACTCCAAAATCAGTAAATTTATTTTATTACATTTATAATTGAGACAAACTGTTTGTTTGGCCAGAACTGTTTGTTTGACCATAATTGTCTGGTTTTCAGTTTGGCCGTGATTGGCCGATCAGCCTCAGTTATAAACGATTCTCTACCGAGCGCAGAAGTTTCCGAGTGCAACATAAGCACATTTTAATGCTGTTACATTATAAAAAAAAATTCTCCAAACTCTGTGAGCGAATTTGTCTCAAATCCACTCATTACACATGCTTGCACAAGTTTTAATACACAGCTAACGCGAATTAGTCGAAAATCTGTCAAGTTGAGTTTTGAGACTTTGGAGGCATTCGAGATGGTAAAACTGTTTCTTTATAATCCTAAAGATGGTACACTCTGTACTATTTACACTATTACAAATTTAAGAAATAATAATTATGGAGGGTGACAGATATACGTGCTGCTTAGTTAAACTTTAGTAGTCAACTTTTGTATTTCAAGTTATTTTGTATTGTTTAATTGATGTGAAGTGAGAAAACTAATGTTATTGCACAGGCTACATTCAATTAATCATTAAGCTATTTCTGAAGGTTTAAAATTGAAACGGAATCAGATGTAAACAGAATCATTTCTGCTGTCAGTTTAAAGGTGCAACTACGACTCCCAATTTCATCCCAGTGCCTTTTTCACTGAATTGTGAGGCACACTGATGGTGCAACAGTGAACAGGCTGTATGAAAAAGGTGTGGCTATGTGTGTGTGTGTGTGTGTGTGTGTGTGTGTGTGTGTGTGTGTGTAAGAGAGAGAGAGAGAGAGAGAGTGATCTTCTATTGAACAATGAAGATGAGTTCAATACTGTCAGCCAGAAGGTTATTGCACAGCTTGCAAATCACCCTAATGGGAACAAACTCAGTACATTGAGGTAAATTAGTGTGCCGGCGTTGACTCGGGTACCCTTCGCCCTGTTGAGAATGTGCACATGGCTCAGTGTGAATGCCAGGCCACAGAGCCCTGATTCTTCTGCAAAGCATCACAGAGGATCTCTACCAGTGTTGTGGATTCTCTTCAATGTTTAAACCACAAAGGCACGGTCCAGAAACAAACTGCACTTTTAATGAAGTTGGTATTCTCCGATGGCACATAGCCTGGAGTCACGGCTTAAAATTCTTTAAGAGGAAACAATCTGTGACTTGTGGCCTTGTTTACAGTGTAACTGAAACATTCTCAGTCTTGGAGTGCTGAGACACTGATAAGATCTCAGGAGATTTCCACCGTCATTGTCACCAGTGGCCATGCTTTCTGTGGGAGACGGATGGCATGTATGTTACTCAGCCCTGTGTAATGAGCTTAATTCAATGATTTACTGATAGACAAGAAGTGAATGACAGACAGAATATCCCAGTTAGCATCACCTCCTGTACTAACTGGCTTCCTCTCACTGTCCTTTCATTATTATGCTAACAGAACTGGCTTCATCTCAAGTGCTAATCAAGTAAAGAAAAAGTCTGGATAGAGGAGTCTGCCAGAGAGACGAGACACTAAAAGCTAAAGCTGTGAATAAGAACAGCCTGACAGATTGTGTTCTCTAGGAGGAGAAGATACTGTAGCCAGCGCCAAAAACGCGTGCTTGCTTCTCCACTTATAGTTAAAAGAACAATTCTCTTCCAAAAAGCTCTGGCTGCAGATGCCGATTTCCTCACTAATGTACTTGGAACGACCCAGCTGCTCTATAGAGTTGTGTCTGCTACTCTTGTAGTACTCTATGTTCTGCTCATACAGGCAGCACTGCATGATCTAGGCCATGATCCTCTTTCTTCAGAGTAATGACTAGGCCTCCCACACTATTTGCGAAAGAGCCTATAAGTGGAAGCATGGTGGATGAGTCCAATTTGATGCCTGTGCTTCTGCGCCGAGGAGATTTTGGAAATTAGGTTAAAGTTTTGGAAGCCAAATGCAACACTGGCGTTACAGGACACTGTTTTACAAAACTGTATAGAGTTTAGAATTAGAGTTCAGATTTTGAGGTTAAATTATTTCATTGATGTTCCAAAAAATTTTATATAACTATAAACAGTTAAAAATTAATTCTATACCGCTTTCTTCTGTATACAGGTTCACGGGGGCCTGGAATCTATCCAGGGTACATTCTGGACAGGGTGCCAATCCATCGAAGGGCACACACACACTGCAGCACCTGTACATGATAGTACTGTATATATAAGAGTATTACATGATACACACTACTGTTTTACAATTTACTGCACTCAGCAAGCATTAACCTTTGTGTTTATATTTCAGCCCAGGTTATTTGCATATTCATGCAACGACTGTGTAGCCCTGTTTCTGAGAAATGCAGGTCAGAGCAGAGAAAAGACATTTCAAATATGGTAAATAGGGACATCATATCAGTGCACTAACTAGCCTCTACTGGTTTTGTTTACTGTCACACAGTTTTAACCACAGGTACTAATATATAATAACTGCTCTTGAACCATCAGGACATGTCTGTTGGTCTAGACTTCCTTTCCTTATCCTATATTTACTAAATCAATTTCCTGTAAATTTCCTGTGTTTTTTTTTTTATGACACATATTCTGTTTATCCTATAGAGCATTAAAAATTTAGTGATTGTGATTAAATTTTGTATAAAGTTCACATTTTTAAGATGTTATGTTAACGCTACACCTGCCCCTCTTTCACAATACTTGCTACCAATAGCTAGGGCTTTAAAATCATGGTTTCATGGTTTCAACATCATTAGCTATAACATACGTTAAGTCACAGCCCATTCCAGCAAACTGCAAATCACGACTGATGCCATGAGTTTAGCGTATGACTACACATGGCTCTTCATGATTGGTGAACGCTTGCAATCCATAGGCAAAATCGTAAACAGTAGGAACTAGGATTTACTAAGAATTGTTTGTAGACAGGAGCCAAAAGCAAAATGGACCAGACTGTCTTTACTCACTGGCCAATCATAAGCATGTGACCTTGTGTATTACGGTACATTTTTTCCCCCTAGTGTATTACACTGCCCTGTAATGCAGCTTGAGCAGTTTGAAATACAGTACTGTGCAAAAGTCTTAGCACCCTGTGTGTTTGATGAGTACACATGTTTATTTCATTACTTCCTTATCAGTGTTCTTCTCTGTCTTTCGGCTGTTCCCTTTCAGGGGTCGCCACAGCGAATCATCTGCCTCCATCTAACCCTATCCTCTGCATCCTC
>JAQMYL010000019.1:6808672-6821209 GCA_030014365.1 Clarias pachynema
GGTTTACGAGTGTTTTGGAATACGAGCCCGCTTCCGGAACGAATTATGCTCGTAATCCGAGGTTCCACTGTATATATGGAGAATACCACGTGATGTCTTTCAATATGTTTTCAGTGTTCCATGTGGTCTACATCCATGGCCAAATGTTTTGAGCATGGTACAAATATTAACTTTCACAAAGTCTGATGCTTCTAGATTCTAGTGTTTTTAGATCTTTTTGCCAGACGTATTATGGTATAACTAACAAGCATTTCATAAAATTTTAAGGCTTTTATTGACAATTACATTAAGTTTATGCAAAGAATCAATAAAAAGTCTTCTGCAATTCACTCTGACACAATTCTGGGCCACATCCTGACTGATGGCAGCCCACTCTTGCATAATCAATGCTTGGAGTTGTTTTTGTGGGTTTTGTTTGTCCACTCACCTCTTGAGGATTGACCACAAGTTCTAAATGAGATTAAGATCTGGGGAGTTTTCTGGCCATGGACCCAAAATGTTGATGTTTTGTTCACCGAGCCACTTAGCTTGCCTTAATCATGCTGGAAAAAGGCATTGTGCATCACCAAACTGTTGGGAGTGAGCCCACTCCCTTGGCTGAGAAGCAACCCTACACATAAATGGTCTCAGGATGCTTTACTGTTGACAGGACACAGGACTGATTGTAGTGCTAAACGCAAAAACCTAATACTTTCAGCCAGCTTCTTTAAACATTCCTTCAGAGGAACTGAATAGAGAATCTTGCAGGATGTTACACAAAGCTTTTTTCCTAAAAGTACACTTCCAGCTAAAGTAAGTTATTTATTTATTTCTCTTTTAATAAAAAAACAAGAACATTATTAGACTTATTATGCATGCTCACCTTATGGTAATATTCCTATATGGTCATTTTAATGAGCCTTTTACTGACTCATATATGTGCCGTTTGTGAATCATTTGATTACATAACAAACCTGTTCCTGCTGACACATGCTCCCTAAATATTACACAAGTCTCTAACTGTAAAAAAAAAAAAAAGTTTGCAATTCCTCCAGTGTACCACATGACATAATTTTTCATTTTGATGAATGGATATATCTCAGCACACAGTGAGTAATGGAGCGAAACATGAGCATTAGATGGAAGCGTGGACACCTATTACATTCTGCTTTCAAACAGTTCAGCTCAGCCCAGCTTGATGTTGTTGTTATTAGAAAACTGTACATGTGCCCATGTGCAATTGGATAAAGGGTACAGCGTCATCGAAGCAAAGGTCTGTGTACCGCTGGTGAAACATTAACTGCAAACACTCCGGCTGATTGCGACATTGAGCTGAGTTCAGTTTGACACATTTTGGCAATGCCCATGTTTGTATATTATTTAAGCAAACCAGCCATGCAGGACTAAAAGACTACTTTAGACTTCCCAAAACATTTAATGCCCAAGACTAACACATACAGTACTTAAGTGAACTATGTTTCCTTTACACAGTAGCTTTGTTCCAAAGAACTGCTGATGTTTATGTACAATGATCAGCACAATGGTATATGGTTCACCATGTTTTCCATAAGGATCAATAAAGTATCCATCCATCCATGGATCCATCCATCCATCCAACCAAATAACCAACCAACCAACTGTCAGATGAGACTTGCGTTGAGTATTCATATAGTTTTTTTTAGAATGATTATTGGTGGATACAATTTAAATTCCAAGTAGAATATTCTATTTCTTACTTAAATGCAATGTTACAAAGTATAGCTACTGTATATGGCGATTAAAATCAAAACTAGTATATTAAGATACAGTAAAGCCCTCAGCCCATCACCTTGAACAGTAAGTCATACAGTAGGTTGTAATTTACTAGATTGACCAGTAGGTGCATTTAAACATGCAAACACGAAATGAAATAGGTCCTAAAAGGAAACTTTTCCTGAACTGGATATTGCTTTATTATTTCCTTTATTGCTGTCCAATTCTTAGATAAAAGTATACTACTGTACATCTTATAGCTACACAATTAATCTAATAAAAAAATGTAATTTGCGATATGGAAAGGTGCAATTATCTAATTGCAAAAGCCAGCAGGAAATTACAGAAAATAAATGCATAGTTAGAAATGTCTGCAGGGTTTGTGAATAAAAAAAAAAAATGTAAACAATAAATATTGAAAAACATTCTCCTAACTGTATCATTTGTGCCGTTGTTTGATGTTAGTCTAGATACATTTAACGACTGAATACTACAGTAAATGGTGCATTAATAGTTACATATTGCAGTTTAAATTACAATCATGTTCTGTGTCCAAATAAAAATAATGTGATTTTTTTTTTTTTTTATTAAATCATGCAGCCCTAATACATTTAACCAATATAGGCGCAACATAGACTAGATAACGGTTAAAATACTGTACACTGCCTGGCTTAAAAAAAATAAAAAAAGGATTTTGTTTAGCTTTGATTACAGCTTGCAATGTGGTGGCCGACTTCATTTTATTGCTATGTAACGTTGCTAAGCCTACTGATCAACTGAAACAACCCCAGACCAGAACAGAGGCTTGTACATTGGCCACTATGCATGATTGGTGCTTCTCTTCATGCACATCCCTTTTTACCCTAACGCGCTATTAAATTCAGCTGTGAATTCTACTGTCGTTTTTTTCCTAATGCAACTTCATCAAACGTTTAAGCAATTCAGGAATCTAAACCTCAGCTCAATCCTTTGACCTTTTTAAAACTTGTTGAATAGTTCTTAACTCAACCTACTGTAAGTAATTTAAAATCTCGTTAGTTGTTGTCTATGCCTGATGCCTTGTTAAAAAGTGCCTTGCTTTGTCCAAGCCGTTTAACATTATTAAAAATAGTTGACTAACCATGGTTTAACTTTATACTATGGCCAGTGGAAAATAGATTGAAAACTGAAAAAAACAGAAAAAGAGGGTAAGGGCCTGAGGGGATAGAGCCAGTATGAGATACAGAAGGTGCCACCTTAATAGCACTTTACCTGAGGTCATTGTCTGAGACCCTCCTCTGGGCCGCATCCTCAATTGACTCCGCCTTTCTATCTACTCTATGCGTCTTTGTCTTTTGCCTGCTTCCACAATCATTCCCCACCCCTCCCTCCTCCTCCTCCTCACGTAACACATCCCCAGAGAGTTCCTCCCCCTCCTGGGAGAGGCTCCGGCCCTGCATCGTTTTGCTAGGACAGGGAAAAGTGAATGCCATGCACAAAAGGAGGAATCAGACAAAACAAGCAAAAAAATAAGTTAATAAATAAACAATATATTCAATGGCGCCATGATACATAAATATGCTCTATAAACGTGATAGCACAGAGTTATATACGTAATATTACCCACAGGTTCTGTGTACAAAACAGCAATGGATGCCCTAAAGACTCATATCTAGCTTGTGTAATAATTATAAGTAGTCTAGAATATTTATATAAGCGATGGAGCAAATGTGACAAGAAGCTTTTCTTGGTAAAAAAATCTACAAGAACATGAGGGTTCATATGCCATTTTATAGTTTGCCAGTGACTGGTGTCTATTATAAGAAAGTTCAGATGTTTGGCTCCAGTGATGCTTATACAGAACCAAACCTGAACTCACATTCAGGAAACAGATTGTCATTATAGCGTTTCCTGATTTAATAAAGGAAGCAAGAACAGAGGTTTTCATCAACGAAAACTCCGGAACTGCCCTTTTTTTTACAGACAAAATTAATATTTACTAAGTCACCTATCTCTGGCAAAACACCCCCCATGACCTTTGTCTGAGTCTCACCTGATTTTGCGGTTGCCTCGAGGCCGTTCCGACTGGACAGACATGTAGCTCGCGCTGCTGAAGCGAGAGGCACTGCTGCTTCTCGACACAGCGGACACGTCACTCACGTCGCTGTCGGAAGATTTGGCTGAGAGACTGTCCAACCCGTGTTTCCCATCCCTGCCAGAATGCTATGGAGAATACAAAGGACAAACTCAGATTAGATTTTCTAATAAGTAATACAGTACAGTACAGGAATCAGTGTCAGTATTACAGCTTAATGAAATATGTTTTTACAAAGAAATTCTGAAAGAAATGTAACTAATGTGATTATTACTTTAGCCATTTATCCATAAAGACATTATTTCAACCTGCCTTTCCATCCATCATGTGATCCATACATCTATTGACAAACCTATTCATCCCTCCCATTTTCACGTCTATATATAATCTATGAACCATCGGCTGATCCATCCATCCATCTTCCGTCTTCCAACCAACAGTACATTTACATAACCATTTATCCATCAATCCATCAATCCATCAATCCATCCAGTAATCAATCAATCTAACCTAAACATACTTCACCCTGTGATTTATCCATCCACCATGTAATCAACTCATTCATCATCTTCCTTCCATGCAACCAATGATCCATTCATGTATCCACCTATCTATCCAACATTCCTACCTTCCATCCCACCATAAGATATCATGCTGTGACATATCCATTTATCAATTGATCCATCCATTCATACACCACATGATTCATCCATATATCCATTCATCCATCCCAGCTACGTATATATCTAGCCGCATATGATCTAACTGTTCATCAATTAATCCTTCTATTCATAAGTTGACCTATCTATTCATCAGATGAGCTATCCATCCACTACCTTCTAGCCATTCATGCATTCATCTAGGAACCTCTGTAGTCCAACTAGGGACCATGGAGGCCAGTAGTGACCATTGTATTTATTTACATTTGTACAACCGTGGTAGGACCTCCAGTCAACATTCACACACACGTTCACACACTTTTGGCAATTTGGAAACAACAATTAGTGTAAGCTGCATGTTTTTGGACTGTCATAGGAACCTGGAGAAACCCACCAAGCAAGGGGAGAACATGCAAACTCCATGCACACAGACCAGATGCGGAAATCGAACCCAAGACCTGTATGTAAATAACACGAAATTGTCTTACAGATACTGTACACCCATCCTTCCATTCTTCCATCCTCCCTTCCGACATACCATTATATCAATTGATGCATCCATCACTCTACCTACCTATACATCCATCCATCCATCCATCCATCCATCCAAACTACCCAGAGACTGGTCATCAGTTGTTCCTTCCACCTACAGTACCGCCTTCCAGCTATTTAAGCAATGATCCCACCATTCCAAACCATCCATCAAACCATCCATCCATCCATCCATCCACCCACAACATCCAACCATATTTCTCTAGAGGTTCAAATAGAACCCACACAATATAATAGAATTCTTAATCATCCAACAACACCAAAAAAACAACAACTTTAGAACACTTTTCCTCTATGAGAGCAGATGTGAAATCAAATAAACCTAGAGGAAACACGAAGATGAAAAATCACCTTTATGTATTAGGATTTTTAACACTTTTTTTCACATGCTGTCTCTCTCGTCTCTCTCTCTGTCTCACTTGCCATCTGGCCACATGTCCACCAAAGCTATTGAGAAAGTCAGTTTCATTGTACTTGCATGTCACACTTCTCTTTTCACAGCTTTTCGTATCAGAGATTCTTCTGCTTGCTAAGATAATGACATGGAGAAAACCTTGAATGTAAGTAACTACAAAACGATATGACTAAGTAGGATGCAGTGCTCCTTAATTAATAAAACTAAACATAACTGCTGCGGGGCTCCATATTGGCAGGACAAGAAAAAAGTGTTCACCCTATAATCTAGAAACCAAAAGTCCTGATGCCATAACTGAGTCCTATAAAGCAAAACTGGCAGTCAGGCTTGCTCTCAAATATCAATCATAGTGACAGTAGCCACTCATGGGCATGAGTGGGTGAGTTCACCCAGGTGGAACTGGGCGGATAGCACTTTTCTCCTAATGTATTAATGCAGCAGTTAAAAACGATGCAGTCAGCTGATGGTTAGTCTCAGGGGAAACACAACAGCCTTCACCACCCATGCTTGGCAGCTGGCATTAGATAGGGGAGACAAGTCCCAACTGTCAGACAAGTGGGAATTTCTTATGAGTAAATTAAGGAGAATTTAAAACATGCTGTCAAATTGCTGTAGTACGAGAGGAATAAAACACCTTGGGACCTTCTATTGTATGTGTCAACTTTTCTGATGTGACACTGTGATTACTAATATCAACCAAATCCCATTTATTCCATCTGTACATCCATTTTATCCATCCGCCCTGAAACCTATCCCAGGAGACTTGGAGCAGTTCACCCTGGACAGGGTGCCAATCCATCCACACGCACGCACACACTCATTCATACACTTGGGAACGCATTCGGGAATGCCAATTAGCCTAATCTGCATGTCTTTGGACTGTGGGAGGAAACCGGAGTACCTGGAGGAAACTCACCAAGCACGGGGAGAACATGCAATCACCATGCACACATACCCAAAGCGAGAATCGAATCCTCGACCCTGGAGATGCAAGGCGACAGTGCTAACCATCTATCCAATAATCTATACATCCACCCTTGCAGCCATCAAACCTACCCATAAGTCCAACATCATATAGGGTTTTTTTAAAATAACATTCCGAGAGAATGTAATTTGTTTTGTTTACTTTTCTCAAAATATCTTTTAGCAATTATTAACTCACAAATCACACTCAAACTAGTGAAATCCTTCTGTCCTGAATTCTGTTTTCTCTACAGACACAATTTAAACTTGAGGGTCAGGAAAGTTTGTTCATTGTGCAACCGCGTCTCCGGTTTTATAACACAGGCCATCTTAGACGGCCTGTCTACTGTATAAACGGTGTCCTAAATGATACACAATTTTTCACGACCTGTTTTCAGTAGACTTGGATGTCAAACAAAGAACAAGGTTAGTTTTGTTCTTTGTAAAGAGAACATAGTGTACATCCTTGAGCATTTCCTAATGCGTAACAGTCCATTCTTTGAGTTCCTATGAAGGCCGCTGCATGACCTGTCCTAGCATCATTGTACGTTGGTGTGTTTTAAATCATCCTGAGTTGGTCAATTTGGAAAAACATCATAACAAGCTGTTAATTAAACAGACAGCGAGTGGAGTTTTCGATCACAGTGAGTTTAAACAAAGTTGTTGGAATGCTTGGGAAGTGGAAATCTATTTTTACAGAAGTAGGTTGAGATGTTCTTTTGCTGGAGCTGCACAAGTAAAACTGTAAGCTGTCCAAGACATTGACCTATATTTAATCAATGTTCTCAAGCCCCATGTGCACCAGAACTGATTTGAGTCTGAAATGTAGAGCTGTTTTTATCTAACCAGTTATTAAATTCCATTCTTTGCTATTTTATTAAATTATATTATTTGTTGTGGTCTATTCCATCATATCTAGGTAACCATACAGTACAGAGTGTGGTCCAAATATTGTGACTTGTAGATTTACAGGTACAGTAAGAGTTTGACTAGATAAAGTTATTACATTAGCCTACTTTATATTACTGAATACTGGCCTACTTAAAAAAAATCTGGCTAAGTGAGCTGTACAAATCCTAGGGGTAGGATTACGAATCATTTTTGTAAAAAATATGGAACTGAAATTGTAGAAAGTGGAAGTGTGACATTTATATGCAATTCTATGCTGTTTATGCTTCACGTAATTCAACTTAAGTTTTGGGTTTTTACAGTCAGTCCTCAATACAGCTTGTAAACGCCGATCAGCGATGATATTAAAACCATTAACATTGAAACCACCTACAGTAGGTTTTGGGTTACCCTTATGCCACTGGGACAACTTTGGACCGCTAGAGCGTGACTGTGCAGGGCCTCTATGTCTGGCACTAGGATTTTCGCAGAAGATCTATTGGGTACTGTGGGCTGGCCCCCATGGCTCGGACTTGTTTGTCCAGCACATCCCATGGGTGTTCAATTCTATAGGGCCCTAGAGAGTTTGGAGGGCAGGTCGACGCCCTTGGGCTCTTTGCCTCCTGAGCCCTGTGTGCATTGGCCTGTGGTCATTATTGACTTGATTCAGCGGGTGGTGCTGCATTGGCTTTTCTGTGTGATCGGACCACAATGGCTTGCCTTTGATCCCTGTGGGAATGGGTAAGCCTTTTGATGCCCATGATCCTGTCAGGAGTTTGCTAGTGTATAGGTGGTGATCAGTGTTATGCAATGTTTTCGGCGTACATCGAGAAGAAATAATTTCTTCAGGACTACGGTGTAACAAATCACAGTATGCAAGAGTAGGTGCATTGTGAAATGAGTGCAGAACATTAAATACACAGACAACAAATCTTGAAATCACTTACTTACCTAAGTAGTGTGCACTATCCAAAATAATACAACTTTATTGAAGCACCTGTACGCTTTCTATTAACATTGTGGAGCAATCTGATATGCTTTTCTACTCACCATAATTGTATATAGTGGTTATCTCATTATTTCAGAAAAAAAGCTTTTTCTACTGGGACTCGGGGATTGTTCTGTTGACATTTCATCCTTTGAAATCTGCTGTTTGATGCAAAAACATTAACTGAAGCTCTCGAACCTGCATCTGCATGATTTTATGCACTGTGCGGCTGCCACATGATCGCCGGATTGAATGACTGCATGAACATCTGCACAGACGGTTGATTTTCTATTCGTATGGTCATACACATGACAGTGTGACTTGCCTTTGAGCGGTGGTCTTGCTCCAGGCGGGAGTCAGAGCCCGTTCCTTGCTTATACTTGTCCACCTTCAGCTTCATCTGGCGTGTCCTCTCCTCCATGTCCATAGCACCTGGCAGACATGAAACAAGGGTAAATACAAGTAAAAATGTGTGAGTGTACAGTATTTGTGTGTTAGGAGGGAAGGAAAGTAGTTATAAAGCCTGATGGTGCTTGGTGTGGGGAAGCCTGGATGGTAAAAGCAGGGCGACTAAAACAGGACGTAGGTACAGTAAAAATGTAATGATGTGTGATTAGGAGATGGAAAAGTAGCATGTCTACTATATTTTGGACCAGTTTGAAGGTAATGTAATTCATTTGATTGAAGTATCCGATATAAATGCAATGTAATAAGAACAAGCATACTGTATGTTAATGCAGGATTTAATAAAATAAATCCAACATTTATTAAACCTCATTCATTAATACAATGACAGAAATCTTTTTTTTTTTTTTTTTGCAAAATATGCAGTACTGTGAAAAAGTCTTGAGACACCCCTCACTTCTTCATATTAAATTACATTACGTGATGAAGGTTAAATTAAATAAATGGGAACAAATGTTTTACAATAAAAGAATTGGTTGTTTATCTAACAACTTCAGCAGCAACCTCTTTTCCCTTCTCGTCTGTTCCAATCATTTAGGATTCAGCATCTACAGTATACTATCACCGGCCTGATCATCATCAGCACCAGTTTCTCACTGGTTCACACCTTAAGTTAGATGATTTTTGATGCTTTAATTCATATGGCCCAAAACAAGACAAAACTTGCAAAAAATTTAAACTGAAATTGAACAATAAAGTTTTTCAAGAAGCCTGGAGGACTATTCTTCAGGATTACATTCAAAATACAAGAAATTCTGGCTCCTTAGAGGCAAAAAAAGGCAGAAATGTGGGCTAGCTCAAGACTTTTGTACAGTACTGTATAGTGGAGCTTCATCTCATCTGCTGCTCATTCAATCTAAAACGTTTGTATGATGACAAAAAGATATCTCAAGATGCAACATATTTAAATTACTGTACATACCTAGTTTTAATAGGTTCAATAAGAATTTTCCAGCTACCTGTAGCAGGTAAAGTTATTTTTCCAAAAACCCAAAAAACCCTGAAAATCCTTTACGTTTATTGTGAACCTTTGCTATACAACGTACTCACAAAAAATTAAATAAAAGTACAGTACTATCAGAGCACTTATGTTGTTTTGTGCTAAGTATTTAATTTACATTAATTATGTTCATTTAAAAATTGTATAAATAAAAAATAATAAATAAATAAATAAATAAATAAAAATCATAATAATTTCCTTGATATTTTATATTCAATATAAGTAGATAGTTCTCAGGTATTTAAGTCATAAGAAGAAAAAGATCTTGATTCATAATCTTAAAAGGCACAGACTCTATCATAACAGTTTCCATTAATATGTCTTCTGGCACGATTTCCTAACTGGAAATCTCCTTTTTTGGCATCAGTGCTGCCAAAAAAACCATCTGGCCTACCTTCATCTCGGTTCTCTGGGCTTGTTCTCTCTCTCTCTACTTTGCATATATAAAGATGGTGATGTAAAGAAAGATGGAGGAAACAAAGTAGGAAAAACAAAGCAGTCTATGAGTGATTACAGCCTATTAGACATAAAAAAAACAACATTAAAAAATCTCACATGCCTAATGATAATTAATATCAGCAATTCACCGATATTGATTTATTGGCCATACTGCTAAGAAGCCAGTTTAATTTGTGATTACTGACTGCATAACTGAAACCTGATTATATTAATCCTGATAAAGGTTAATATAATCTATCCATCACGAGTGTGTATGGCCAACATAGTTACACTGTGAGAGGATTAAGCAGAAAAAAAGGGAGGAAGGAAACTGTGGCATGCTTTTGAAAAGAATTTCAGCATGTTTATTAACCTTTATTTTACCGTCAACAGTCCTATAAAGATTATTACAAAAAATACTACCATTTAAAATATAACTGTTATTGATATTACACACCTTATCATTACTGTGTACAATTATACAAGATATCCTGACAGTATCAAAAGGGCACCTTGAGTATCAAAAGGGCACAAACACCATCTATTATCAACAGATTAGGATTTGTATGTTGATTTAACCAGTTATTTTTCTCTGCCATCACATAACCCTCCACAACTGGCAGAGCTATCTAACCGCGACCAGCGGAATGGCAGACTGACAGCTAGCGACCAAGATCCCTAATACATTGGTACCTTGGCATACAAATTCAATCCGCTCCGGAGGCGTGTTCTTTAAATGAAATATCATATCATCAAATGCAAAAAATAAAATAAATAAGTATGTGTACTCTCTCCACTTGGCTTTCCACTGACGCAAACAAGTTTTGAACGGCTCCCGGACATACTCGCAACATACTGCAGGTGCGAGCAGGTGCTCGGGTTGACTTGACTGCTCGTATGCCAAAAATGCTTCACCAGACGAGGCAAATTATTTGCAAAATTTCAGTTCTTAAGGCGGAAATTCTTCGTGTCCTGAGGTACCACTGTAGTGTTAAATGGAAAGCTAGTGCACTATGTACAGTGTATAATCCCTTGTTCCACACACCAGGTAGTGCCCTTATAGTGACCGTACCGACTAACTTTCACCCATGCTGGTGACTGGCATTTGGTGTAATTAATGATTGTTAGAGTGATACATACAGTAGAACATCTCAGTGCTGTTATGCTCTATGTCACCACTCTTGGAATGACTCTCTTCCAATCAGATTGGAACTAAAGGTCACCAAAGGTCAGCAGTTAAATAGTGAATGACTGATGGTGTCTTTATGATGATAAACTGCTGTTTTTTTCACTGCACATTCAAACACAAGAACTGACTTAACCAAGCCAGCAACCTGAGAAACAACTGGAACAGTCACAGTACTGTTCCAAAGTAAAAGCAGACTCATCATCATCATCATCATCATGAACAATAAATCTATTTTATTAACATTTTATCCTGAAAATATAGTTTGGATTACTATTACCATGTTCAATTCCAGTTAATTCTTTCCCATAAAAATTTGACTACTATATCAGGTGAAGCCTGTGTCTGAAACTAAGGCAGATTCACTATAGTGTACTAATTTCAGTATGTGCCAAATTGTAGAGATAAGAAAGTGTAGTGGATTATCTAGTGTACAGGTTTCTGTGGTCTCAGACCAGACAGCCTAGCCTTCACCATCAACACTCAATCATCAATGAGACTTGGGGACAATCAACCTGTTTCTGGTTCACTAGTTGTCCTCCTTTGGACCACTTTTGGTAGGCCCTACCCACTGCATACCAGAAACACCCCAGAAGACCTCTGCTCTGACCCAGTTGATTAGCCATCACAATTTGTGTGATACTTTCTCATTTTTCCTGCTTCCAACACTTTGAGAACTGAAGGTTCACATCCTGATATACGCCGAATCTATCGCACCCCAGGAGAGATGGTGTACACTTCTTATTGGTTTTAATGGTAGAGCTGATCAGTGTATGGACTTATATCATTTGAAAATTAGAATCATTGGAAAAGTGTTGTGTTACAGGTGGAATAAAACATGTTAAGCTACAGTACAGTACTGTTTAAAGTTCATTTCTTCATATTAAATTAAATTAAGTAGGTTAAATTAAAGAAATAGGAACAAAAGCTTTACTGTAACAGGCTACAAAGTACTCAAAGTACTGAGAAACATTCTCAGCAGCAACCTCATTTCCCCTCTCATCTGTTCCAACCATTCAGCATTCATTGTACTGATCACCAACCTGATCATCCGTCATCATCTGCACCTCTTTCTCAGTGGTTCATGCCTTAAGATAGGGTGGTTTTTCCATTGAATTATTCATAAGTCACTGCGTGACTTAGCAAACGGCTCAGGTACAGGGACTGGACTGAAAATC
>JAQMYL010000019.1:6832545-6851310 GCA_030014365.1 Clarias pachynema
TTAAGATGTAATTTGCAGTGTAACGCTTTAATAACTGATATTACTTAATGTATGAGAAATGTTCCAGTCGTACCAGGACTTTATTTATAATAATTATGCAGAATAACAGAACACAGTTATGAGAGTTAAAAACTCCCTTTATTTCTCTATATAATCCCCTGCTACTCACAAGTGTTTCACTAGTATTTGGTTCAGATACCATCAAGGTAGAAAATTTTCTCAATACACATCTGAGCAATGATCAGACTGCCTGCTTCACATCTGTAATGCTGGCCTCCTAGGGACTCTTCTAATGGCCCAAGCATGTGGAAATGGCTTGCAGTAAGGTCAGGGGATATGACAATAATTCTGAGCTGAGTTCCAGTAAAGTGCAAGTGGTGTTTGTGAATAATCAATTAGTGTCAATCAGTTTTACACTGTCATTTACAAAAAAATAAATAAATAAATAAAATAATAATAATAATATAATTAATGATCATATATATTAGTTATTATATTATATAAGTCCCGGCTTGACTTGAACACAGCATGTAAACATGAAGACCAGAGTTTACAAGTTATGTGAACTAATATTACAATCCAACACCACACAAAGAACAGAGAAAATCTGCGCCCATGTAAATATAAATGGAACATAATTTAAAACACCTATTAAGACCTTTAGTTTGTCAAATTTAATTTCAGGCATACAGTAGTGCGAATTCTGAAAATAGCCTGAAAACTATCCTTAAACTAATTCATGTACCAAACAGTGTTTATCACAATTTTATCCCAATCAAGTACAAGTCATGGCAGCAAAATGGAAATTGCGACTTGAGATGGATTTGAGTCACTAAATGACAACTCACTGAGTTAACTGAAAGAAATATGCAAATTCCAATGTTGTGATAGTGTGACTTGCCTGAAATACAACAAAAAAAAAAAAAAATCCACAAACAGATAATCCTTTTGGCTTTCTCCACGCTATAATCTTACCCGAATATCTCTGTATCTCGAAACAACTTCCAACACACATAAGTGAACTTATGGCATCCACTTTATAGGCATATACCATAACTTACTGGCAGAATCAGAAGAACAGACTTACTTCTGTCTAGCGTCCCCTTTGATGGCAGTTGTGGTAGCTGCCGTCCTCTCCTGCTGTTCATGGGTGTGCTTGTAGGACTGGTTTGGACTGATCCACTGCGGGGGTGTGCCCTGTTACACACACACACAGTCATCTAATTATGGCTTGGCACATCTTATTTATCAGTATTTGTGTCTGCAAGTTTTGGGTGCAAGAATCATTCATGGCTTGTAAACACTAAAATCACTAAATAACGAGTAAAAAAAAAAAAACCTAAATAGGCTTCATTTATCAAACATTGTGCTGCTGATTATGGATGCCAAGTCAACTGTCAAATGTTTACAGCATAGCTAATTTACATTTAGTCCTGCCCACAATTGTTAACCTAGAGAAGTCATTATAAATGAGCACAAACAGATGCATTGAATTATGCATATGTCAGTACTGAAATATGTTAGAACTTGCTCAGTGAGCAAAATAAATGGAAGCGTACACTGTGGCAATTGTTCATATATATATGCTGATTCATATATATAGATTTTGTGTACAATCAAGGCCATGCATAGCCTTTTGGCAGTGGAGAGGCTTTAAAGGAGCAGGCGATATGAAGCAAAAATATTATACACTGTGCTTTGGCATGTCTTTCAAACCGAGTCAGCAAAATAGTGGAGATGAATGCCAGACATTTCTGGATTTAAAAAGCAAACACTTGCTTTCCTCCATCCATATGTTTAGCAAAAAGACGGCCAATAAAATATGAGGTGCATTCAAGTCATTTCATCACATGGGACATGTGATGAAATTTCTTGTGAATGAAGGTGTAAAACCGATTGACATTTACAGAAGACTTCAAATACAGTACGGTGACGAGACTCTTAGCAGCAGAGAGCATTTGAATGGTGAAAATGTTTGAAAGGACGGCGTATGTCCATGGATTACAATCCCGGGCGAGGTAGCCTGGTGCCCATTGCAGTAATTCCTGTGAATGTTCAACGAGTGGAACCATTTTGTGGAGGAGATGTATCTGTCTGTGTGAACTCTACACACAATCTTTCACAAACATCACTTGCACATTACAGGGAATCATGGCTGGGAGTTATTGCCACATCACTTGTACGGTCCTGACATCGCTCCAAGCCATTTCCACATATTTGTGACATTCAAGATGTTCCTGGGAGGCCAGTGTTTTAGATAGGCAGTCAGTCCAATCATGACTCCAGCATACTGAGAAAACTTTTTACCTTGATGGTATCCAAGCACTAGTGACACGCTGGGATAAGAGCATTAGTGTAGCAGGGGATTATATAGAGAAATAAAGGTAGTTTTTGGTCTCATAACTCTGTTCTGTTATGAAGCACAATAAAAAGTCCAGGTTTGACGATGCTGCTCATATTATCTTGAGTTTGACTTGTAGAATAAACCAGTGGAAATGACTGAGGTGTCCTTTCACCGGCGCCTTGCACCTCCAGGGTCGAGGGTTCGATTCCCACCTTAGGTCTGTCTGCATTGAGTTTGCATGTTCTCCCCATGCTTGGTGGGTTTACTCCGGGTACTCTGGTTTCTTCCCATAGTCCAAAGACATGCAGATTAGGCTGACTGGCGTTCCCAAATTGCCTGTAGTGTGTAAATGAGCATGTGAGTGTGTTTATATTGGTGTCCCCTGGGAGAATAGATGATGAGTGAGTAAAGAGTAAGAGGAAGAGTGTTCTTTCACCTGTTTATTTTTTTTTCAGCTATGTGACCTTTGCCTTTAATGGAAGTGTCACTAAATGTATAACAGTTGTGCTATGTACAGTATGCCCTCAGTAATTTACCGGAGATGTATCAACATACATGTGTTGTCACAGAATCTCATGTAAATCTGGCAGAAAGGTTTTTCAGTTTGGTCTATTTTACTTAAATTATATAACTAAAACCAATCCAAAATCCATATTTTTTGAGGAATTATGCGAAGCTCCTGATAGTCAACTTAGACTTGTACACCCAAATACGTACTTTATATTATATAGATATAATTTAGCACAACATCTTATATCGTAGCTTATGAAATGAGTCTTTTCAGAGATTATGACACTGAACTGCATTCTGAGATGCTTTTCTGCTCATCACTTTTCTACGTTTTAATAATAATAGTAGTGCATAATAATACTGAGTACTTTCTCTCAGATAAAACTAATCTGGTAATTCTCTTCTTACCTTTTTCTTAAACAATGTGTATGGAAATAAAATAACTCACAGAACTGCAGCTCACTGTTTCGCATAAATGACTGTTGTGCATGAAAATCCAGAAACCAAAATATTGGCTGGTTGGATGTTAGTTAGATGGAATATATGTAGTTACAAGAGTAAGAAGGGAGTTTAAAGGGTAAATGGATAAAAGTGGGAGAAAGCATGCAAAAAAAAAAATGCTGTAGATGGCTGCATCTCATCATGTCATCGCTCAAATCAGTGAAATGCCTGTGAATAAACTACAAAGACATGTTAGATGCTTTGCATCAAAAATGCATCTCCCATTGCCTGATCGCTGCAAGAAAAGAGGGAATAAATTATATAAGCCAGTGCATACAAACAAAAGGGGGGGGGGGGGGATCAAAGAATGAGTCCGATATCTGTTGGTAATGGAGCAGTAATAAATGGAGCCTCAAACACCATTAAATGCAGTCTGCAATATAAGTGGCGTTTTACCAACAGAAAGCAAACTATAGTACAAACCACAACTACAGCACTTGTGAAAGAAGAACGGGGGGAAAAAAAGGAAGAAGCTGATTGGCTGATTAGTAGACGAGGTAGAAGGGCTGGACATTGTGGGATTGTGGGAAGAGCATAGCGGAGGATGGTGAGCAGTGATTGGTTAACCAGGGCTTGCTAGTCAGGCGGAGGGGTCGCTCTAGTCTGGTCACCTCGTTAAGGCAGGCGAGGGCGGTGCAGAGTGTCCGGATGACAGCGTGGGCATGGACGATCTCATGTGGTGGGCATCAGGAGGGCGCTCGGTGGAACGTGAGCGCGTGTACATGGGCCGTTCCATTTCGCGCCTGTCCGGCATGCCGTAATTCCTAAAAACAGTGTTGCGGAGGAGGAGAAACAGGTTGATTGGTGGAGAAGGTTGAAAAATGTGTTGTTTGGTCATTTCCCATAATAAAGTGTAAGAAAAGCCAAAAAAAACAAAAAAAACATGTCATGTGCTTGTTAAAATTTAAAATAAGTGAAAGATTAAGTAAATGGATTAAGACTACGCAAATAAGGATGTGTTACCAGGTCCACATTAGATTGATTAGATTAAAATATTTATATCAGTGACTCTTTTTTTGCCATATTAGCTTAAGACAACATAATTGGATCACTTGATACGCATATAGTTTGAGTTGCCCTGATGTGTCTTACAGTACAATGAAATGTTTTATTCCTCTTATACCACAGCAGTTTATCTTAGATTACTTTATGTCTGAAAATAAGTTGAATAAATAATGCTTTAGTACTAGCATGTTAATATAATCTGTGATTTGAAATACAATCAAAGCTGTTGTTATAATAAAAAAGTAATCAGCAACTTCTGATCAATCCCGAATCGGGGATTCAACAGCACTGTGGTACAAATAGGAAAAAAAACCTGACTGTATATCAAACAACATACAGTGTGTTAGCAGTTTATTAGGCAAATGTTCCTAATAAGCTAGCAACTCTGTGCACATACAGTATACATCATGTTTAAGTACAAACAACCCCGTTCAAGACCACACGTATGAAGCAAACGTACTGTAAAAACAACTTGTTAAATACTAAGTAAAATATAAAAAAACAAACCTCTCTGAAGAAAAATCATGTACAATTTGTGTACAGGAATTTTAAATATCATAACATTTTATGTTAATGAAATCATTTGACCACAGTGAAACATTAAAACAATTAAACATTAAACACATGAGACGTAGAACAAAAACAGTAAGTGGTAAAAAGTTGTCCAGCAGCTTTGCACATCTATAACAGCTAAATAATTTACTGTATATTGCCTCTATAGAATACTACAGTATGTATCAACGATATTTCTGGCAAATTATTATATTATAATAATTATTATATTAGAATATTTTAGGTTGTCCTTTCTACTGTCTTGCACACCACAACATTAACAACAGTATGTAAAGGTAGAGTTTAAGCCTTAAAACCCCAGAGTGGAAAGTCTGATATGATAAACTGTTATATTATGTATAGGATACAGAATATACACACTCACTTACTCACTCATTCACTCACACATCTTCTATACTGAGAGCTTATCCCAGTTGACATAGGGCACAAGGCGAGGTACAACCTGGATGGGGTGCCAATCTATCGCAGGGCGCATACAATACAATAATACACACACGCACACACTCATTTACACACTACGGGCAATTTGGGAAACACCAATTAACCTAATCTGCATGTATTTGTACTATGAGAAGAAACCAAGGCACCCGGAGGCAACCCACCAATCACAGAGTGAACATACAAACTGCACGCACACAGACCTTACGCAGTCATCGAACGCGGACCCTGGACCCAACCACATTTCTTCTGCAAAGACAGTTCATGAATATCCTTCCAGGTTTTAATGATGCACTGGACAATTCTTAACCCGAATCAGTTTTTGAAAGCTCATAGGGAGGGTTTACTGTAAGTGGAAACAAGTAAACAACAGTGCACATTTCTGACTTGCATCTGCATACATGGAGATTATGCATGGAATCTGGCAACCTGGCCCTCCAGAAAATACAACAAGTTTATTTATTAAAATATTTTGTGAATGTAAGATGACTTCCTTTTTTTTTTTTGAGCAGTTACAAACTTCTATGTAATTGACTCTATTTCCTTGACCTGGTTCTCCATTTTGTACTCTTTTGCCCATATAAAATCCCCACCCTCTTCATTTGTTTCTTGTCACATCTATTCCCCTGCTCCTTCTCCATCTTGAGGCACATCTTCATTTATTTCTTCCCCCACATCTGCACCCTGACACTAGTAAAGTGCAAAAAGCTGTAATATTGACTCCGGTCTCGTCGAATCGTTCAGAAGAGGAGCCACTGCTCAGGGAAGACGTGCACTTTTTAGACAGTTTAATTCAGCCGGTGGCCCTGTGTTTTTGATGACACATCAGGTTCCGCTTTGAGGAAAGCGCACCGCTCGACAATTCTGACTTAAAGCCAGATGGCGACAAGAACATAGAGAGAGAGAGAGAGAGAGAGAGAGAGAGGGGGAAGTAAGCTGAGAGGAGAAAAGAAGAAAAAAAAAAACCTGTCAGAGAACCTTCCGGTTTGGCTCGGTGCTAACCTAAAATGTTTGGTAACAATAAGAAATGAGGACAAAATGACCAGCAAGTTTTATTTATTTATTTATTTTGTTTTCATTTTATTTCTCATAAGGTTTTCTGCATCTCAATGCAAACCTATTTACTGCTAAATTTCAAAATCTACAAAAAAAGCAAATCCAATACAAAAACCGGTCAATATTTGCATCGCTCTTCGTTACGCTTCACTCCTCTTTGATATCATATTGCATGAGCCAGATTAAAAGTTAGAGAAAAGTAAAAGCAAGAAAGGCTTAGTTTGGTAATGTGCTAAAGAAAAAAAAACTCATATTCTATACAGCTAATACTGTAGCCTATCACGGGGCACAAGGCAGGATAAACCCCGGGTGCTGATACATCGCAGGGTGCAAACATACACACACACACACTATGGGGAATTTGTGAATGCCAGTTAGCCTAATCTGCATGTCTTATAACTGTGGGAGGAAACCCACCAAGCACGGGGAGAACATGCAAACTCCACACACACAAAGGCGGGAATGGAACCCTCAATCATGGATGTGTGAGTCCACAGTGCTAACCACTATGCCACCGTGTCTGCATAGCCATCTGTAATTATATTTTTACTCAAAATTTTTCTGAAGCCTTTATAAATATAAATGTATTTCTTTACATTGAGATGATATGGCTAATCTTGCTGGCCATTATAATGAAAACTAATAAAGCTGGCACAAAGCCTTACACTTTATATTCGCATATGTGACACTACTGTATCATGACTGTAGTTTTAATAAATTGCTAAAACACATAGATGAAATCTCACCAACCAAACACCTGCCAACTTAGACTGCCTATGGTAATAAAATGCTGAATATATTTCAGACTAGACAAAGTCAAGTGAAATCACAGTCAGCTGTGCAACACTAAACTGGATATTTATTTATTTTATGTTTTTTGGTTTAACAGACCTTGATATATCATTTTTGCATTAGCAAGATGTTTAAGTGAAGAACATTAATCCACAAAGGACTGCAAGTGAAGAGGTATGCACAAGTCCACATGAGATCCCTCTCAGCTAATCTGGCTAGCATGAACATGATGCTAAAAAACTTTCACGTCCTGCATTCATCATTCAAATATATGGAGCTTAATGAAGCAACAATTTTTAAAGTCACTCAGAATGAGAGTACAATTTAAACCCTCGTTCAGTGCAAAAATGCATTCCAAAGTTCAGATACAGTATGAAGCTTCTGCAATCCCACTAATTTACATTGAGTTGGTATCTTTCAAAAGTTATGATGTGTTTAGGACAAATTGAACTCTTTTCTTTCACTGGGAATAGCCAACTATGGATAACCATACGGCTAGTGAACCAGTTAACCATCCGGCTAGTTCCGGTTAGCCATACAGGTAGGTGTTAGCTTTAGTTTTCCACACCTCAAATACCAGATTAGCTAGCTACCTTGCATCCTTATCCTTGTGTGCGTTGAATATTTCCTAGTTTGGCTCGCCTCCTGCTTGAACCCACATATGCTTGATGCAATATTATCATAGTCTAATTCTTTCCTATCTACTATGGTAGAGTATGTTCATTCCATTACTATATTAATATCATATTAACAAAAAGATATAAAGAGAATGAATTTTCTGCTGGACATCTTTTTACATATACAACCACAAAGACACATAACAGCTGACTAAACACTTGGATCTATATGTGTACAGCATCATATAGAAACGACAGCATGCTGATTACTCAAGTTTGAGAAGTTGAGCTGGTGAAGTACTGTATTTTCCACTTGAATATTTCACAGATGAACCTGCGTTTGATATTGCAATGCTATGAATCTCTAATGCCATTATGGAAGGATCATGAGTTGAATGTATTATGAATGAGATCTAGGATATACAGTAGCTCACTAATAGATTACATACAGTAAGTACACACGCAAACATTATTGTATGGTGACATAAATTTTTTCCACTCATCCTTCAGCATTTGAAATAGGTTGCCTTTTTTGTACATTTACTACAACTCTTAGATATTATATAAGATATAATTCTATCATATTAATATTTTGGGAGGCTATGCCCCAAAGCTTGTATGTGGATGAGTTGTCTGTCATCAAGTAGCTAGCACTAGACTTGGGGTTCCTCAAAGGGTCTCAATACTCTTTGAAAATACTTTTAATATAAATCATATAATTCAGAAATTGGTCCGTGTATGTTGCGTTGATTTTTTTATCTTCTTCCAAAAAATTAAAAGAATTAATGGGTGCAACAATATGCCACATTCTATTGCAATTCATTTGATTCGAGTTTTTAATTAAGGGATATTTTAAGAGCAAGAGTGAAGTTAAACTAAAAATCAGCACAAGTGTGCTTTGGTGTAGGCATGAGCACGGAGGCTGGAGGTGGGCAAAGTATGAAATGCAGTACAGAAGTAAAAGTAAAGGATCCCTGGGACAAATATTACTCAAGTATAAGGACAAGTCCTTATTTTACTTGTGTACTTGAGTAATAGTACAGAAGTTGTATTAGCTCACCGTAGCCTTTTTTATAGTAAAAAAATCTCTCTCTCTCTCACTTTTTTTTGTCACTCACTCTGTCTCTCTCTGACTATCAATTGCAAACATGCTACTGTATTTTCATCGCTGTCTGCAACCCGTTGTGCTATTAATGTGCTATTAATGAAAGGGTAAGTCATGTAATTATGCCGAATAGTCAGCAGGTGGCACTTTAAATACTACATACCAAAGCAGTAACCAATGCCATGCAGAAATGTAGAGTACAAATATTTGCTGTATTTTGAGCTAAAAATAAAAAAATTTTTTTAAAGTATCCTCTAATAAAACTACTTAAGTAAAGTAAACCTATGTGAAATATGTACTTAAGTACAGTTACAAAGTACATGTACTCAGTCACCTCGCACATCTAATTAGCCGCACGATAATCATATCCATGCCAATGTTCAGCACAGATGCATGATTGTAAGCAAACCTTAAAAGGACTTTATACTGAGTGCCTAATATTTGGGACAACTTTTGACTGAATGTTCAGTTCAGTTCAGAAACTTCGGATTGCAAGTAACGCGGTTTGCGAGTGTTCCGAAAGACGAGCAAAGATTTTTAATAAATTTTGACTTGGAAAACGAACAAACCTTGGTTTACGAGTACCGAATATCATGTATCACGCATGCGCTTCTTGTTTTGACACCGAGCGTCTCGTGATCTCAACTGAGCCAATGGTTTTTCTCTTTTGCGCTGCGGAATTGTGGGTAATTGTCTCCCCTGCTGCGTCTTAGTGCACGTCTCTTACTGGAGAGACGTTTTTTTCTTTAAAAAATCAACATCCGTGCACGCGTGTACTGTTTACTATAACACTGTGACCATGTGTGTGCGCGTAAAACATATTTTATTTTGTGTTTGTATGCGTGTGTGTACAGCACGCGTGTACTGTTTATTATAACACACGTGTGTGTGCGCATGTAAAGCAAAAATAAGTCTAAGTATGTATTAGAGAGGTTAAAGATCCATTTTCTCTCTCTCTGTATCACCCTGCACTTTGCGTCTGTGTGCGCGCGCGTCATTGGTCACCGTGCACCACAGACACACACACACACACACACACACACCTCCTCCTCTCGCCTTTACATACACACACACACACACCCTTCCTCCTCTAGCCTACACACCCACACCCACACACTTTCTCTCTAACAGAAACACTGCTTTGTTGCGATTCTTTTCAAAGGTAAAGTTCAGGTTAATTTGTTTTAATTTTACTTTATATTTTGTATTAATTATTTTTATGTATTTATTTTTTGGGGCTGTGAAAAAAACACTCTTTGATTTACGAGTGTTTTGAAATACGTGCCTGCTTCCGGAACAAATTATGTTCGTAATCCAAGGTTCCAATGTATCTCCTAATATGAGGTCACATTAGGGGGAAATCTAATTGGCTTGTTTAAACACTGGCTAACATTAAAGAAAGGAAGAAATGAGTAAAAACAACCAACTTTTTTTTCCAGTGAAATTTTCCCCATATTTTCTGTTGTGTTTACTTTAAAAAAAGAATGAAATCAATGAAAATCCATCACACTCTGGGTCTCTTATAGATTTATTTCTTTTACTAGTTCTTATAATCCATTTATCCTTATGCTGTAAATCTGAACCAAAACATTAGTCTTTAACATGTAAACTAAATCTAAATACTCTCTTTTCTTTTCAAATATAATGCTAAAACACAGCAGTTAACAGACTACAGTGGACACTAGCATGCTAACACATAGTATCACACAGGTACAGACACAACAGTAGCACCGACAGGCTTGAAGTCAATCCCGTTGGAGAAAGCCTCATTGTAATTCAATATTAAATGGATTCTAAGTGTCGAGGGATATTGCGTTATTTGGGAAAATGAGATGGGAGTTTAAAATGAGGATCAGACACGTTAGAAATCCTGACAGAGAACAGAGTAACTCGTTTTCGTACCACAGATTGCACATTCACGGCTGTATAACATTTCTACTGGCTCCATGAAACTATCTACATATTCAGGAAGACGTAGACCTTTGAAAAGCCTCTGAAGGATTAAAGGTCATGAAGGACCTCCAGAACAGTGGCGATGGACCAGGCCTGAGTCTCGCAGCTGAACTTGCAGTACTGACCGTTTTCATTCGTCAGCTCTGGCAGCCCCCTCCATGAGGACCTGAAAACCAAAAACAAAGCAGAAATATTAGCAAAGTATAATTCTAATGTAAAGGTAGACATGCAAACTGTCCTCTTAGAATTTCTTTTTACTCATCTAAGGAAAAAGTTGAAACTTCTAATAATTCTGTGGCACCAGAAAAATGGATGTATTTGCTAAGTGCTGAGAGAGAGATAACTGGTCACCCTGAGTAACTAGCTGGTTTGACAATAGTTTTCTTTAATTGATGACACTGAACTGGAAAGCCTGTCATGTGATGTGAATTTACCCTGTAAGCCTTTTCATCCCAAAAGAAAAAAAATGACTAACTTTTACTTAAATGCACTATACTCAACTCAAAGTCAACACCAACAACAGGTAAATCTGTGTGTTAGAATGAATGGATGCTTTGTCACCAAGATTCTACAGATGTCTGAAAAAGGCTGACATTATTATTATTTTCAATCACCACCGACGAAGGAAAAGTTCATTTAGGATTAGTACTTATTTAGTATTAATGTTCTAGGGGTGTTGATTTGAGGATCTGAGGATCGGGGTTAGAGCCCTGCCATTGGTGCAGTGCCGGTCCGAAGCCCTGGAAGATAAAATGGGAGGGTTGTGCCAGGAAGGGCATCCAGCATAAAAACCTGTTCCATTTGTGTGCGGATTGGATGGTCCGCTGTGGCGACCCCTTGACGAGAGAATCCGAAAGAAACTAGTAGTTCTAAGAATCCTCAGTGCTTTGTTACACAACACAGGAAAGATTTTGTCATGGAGGGTTTGCACGATCTTACATATAAGATCATGCAAACCTCTCCATGACAAAATCTTTCCTGTATTTCTGTAACAAAGAAAAAAATTCTAAGAAGTCCGTATACATATCTACCTTCCCATCCCATCTACAATCCCATTTCATCTTACTGTACATCAGATCTTATGTCTCATCACCAGAGAGGGATTATAAACATATAAAAAGTATGCTGTGCTATACAGGGATAGATAAAAACTGTAACTGTTGGTAAACCACTGTGGTAAGAGAGGTACAAAATACTTTGCGATGTGCTGTTATTGGAAAAGCATGCCTGCAAAGTGTTGATGGAATGATGGAGTCATACTTTTAAATTCTACTTTTAAACCCACACACTCTTCAACAAGAACAGTCTGAAGATTCTAGCTGTCTGAAGTGGCCACACGTTTACAAGTTCAACAGAGGAACAAGCCGAAAAATCATTACGGGTTTCTACAAGGGATAATAAGAATTTTTAATAAGAATTTAAAAAGATAAGAAAGTGGGAGCATGGTTACCTTTCCAAATGGACATAATGGCGAGAGAGAACATTCTTCACCAGAAACACAGTCTTGTCATACATTTCCTTTCCAAGCTTCTTGGCGAAATACAACTTAGCGCGCAGGAAATAACCAACTGGCCAAAGCCATTCCTGAGAAAGTTATAAGGGCATGTTGTTATGATAAGAAACCTGTTCAAAGAATAAGTCTCATTAGATTACTTGGTATCAGTTATCAGGAATCAGAACTGATTGGTCTTACAGGGCCTTGGTGATAGTTGAAGCCTTTGGCCAGATTGTAGTTGTCGTTGTCGAGCGAGTTGTCATAAACACCACAGTAAACCATATCACTGTTTAACACAGAAGAGATCGGTAAAGGTTTAACAATTAGACGTTAACAACGCTTCACTAATTGTGACAGTAAGTCAGTCTTACTCTGGATCCAGTGTCTTCATTCCCAGTGGTCCAAGCAGCTTTTCTTCAGCGATACTCAGAGCCTCCCAGGCCCTCTCCACTGTGAACAACTCGGGGGCCTGTAGGGAATGAAAACAATAATTTGGTGCTGACAATAGTTCACCTGACAGTTTACCTCAGATACCCCATTAAAGGCAAAGTACAGAAGACATAAAACAAACACAAGTAATTCAAGGCTCAGTTCTTACCACCACCATGGCAATGGTGAAGTTGGGTCTGAGCTGGTAGTCGCACCACGGGCTCGAGGCGCCACAGCTGTCCTTATAAATCCCCCTCTTATGAACCAGCTCAGGATGTTTCTCATTGGGGTCGTTGGAGTCATGAGACACATAGAACATTTTCTCAAAGCTGACCTGGATCTTTCTGTTCCAGTCTTCATAGGACACGGTGAGTGGTTTACCTGGACGAGTGAATGAAGTGTACGTTTAATAATGATGCTACACTTTGCACCACATGACAGGATTTCAGAGTGTGATGTGTTCTCACCATCTCTGTGGATGGTCATGGTGCTGTAAGGGAACAGTCCCCACTTATGGAGCTCCACCAGCCAGCGCACAGCTGATTTACACAAACCCACGATCTCCACAGCTGAGCCATCCCTGTTACAGTCGAGCACAAGCATGCACTCATCATTAAGCACTCGAAATGAAGAAAGACCACATTGGAGATTGGCGTGTCTTAGAGTGGAACAGATGAGAATCCGTTCCAACCAGTCAGCACCTGTCCACATGTCTCTATGTCTACATACTGTGTGTGGGTGTGGGTGTGTGTGTATATATATATATATATATATAAGTTATATATGGACTTTTTATTGCGGGAGGGGGATATACATGTAGTACTGTGATACACAGTACTAGTCGTTGTTTTTCATTCGATATATTAAAACAATGCTCCACATTGGGAAACAAAACTTTTCCCAGTTTAAATAACACAATACAATTAAAAAATATAGTCAATATGAGGCGATCCATTTATATGGCAAGTCAGGCTGCCAGTGGTGGGCAAAGCACATAAACGCAGTACTTGTGGAAAAGTAAAGATAAATATTACGGGTAAATATTACTCAAGTAAATACAGTACAGAAGTCTCCCATTTACATATTGTAAAAAAAAAACAACAAAAAAAACTACATACGTTCAAATTTACTTAAGTATCAAAAGTACTGATTTGGTTTTAATTCACAATTGGCTTTAAGTCACACACTTAAAGTAAATTTCTGATTTTAAAGTAAATTTACTTAGTTACTTTCTATCTCTAATAAATCAATGAATGGGAAAAATATAAATAAATAAATATAAATATATTTTTGGAATTGTGCCTCTAGGACTGTGAAGAACACAGAAGTTCTATACAAATGTGCCTCGTTGTCATTAATAATTAACAATTAATTGATTAAGTTATTGTGGAAGTGTTCAACTATGAAAAATGTGAAAATGTGCGAAATTTTCATATTTAGTCAGAAATGAACACTTAACACTCAACATAGCAGAAACTAAAGATGGATGAATGAATGACAAGTACTACCACTCTAATACATATCCAGATAAAGCAGACCATAAAAACCAAACAAAATAACAAACTGAACACACATTCTCTAGCCACTGTGTGTTTGAGTTATATGATGTACCTGGGTGTAGCAGGAATCCCTTTATTGCGAGCTCGGTCACTTTCGCCCATCTTATCCATCCACGTGCCGCAGTTGAAGCGATTTCCTCCGTACACAAAGCCGGTGTCTGGGTTCACCTTGGCCAAAATGTTGAATCCTGGCAGAAAAATTTATAAGGCAGCAGAACAAGAGATCCAATGGCGATTGGAAACCAAATGTCAATTTACAAATAGTAAAGAAGTAGTCCAGGGCTGTTTTTTAAAAACATTAGCTCTGTTTTACTAAATGTGTCACCTTCGTCCCTCATGTTGCGATCGATTTGTGGTCCAGCGTTCCTCTCCCTGAACTCAATGCCCTGCATGTGGTGCTGGAGGGCTTCATGAATCACATCATACAGAGGCTGATCCTATATACACAGAGCACAAGATGAATCATACACTTTACACTTATACTACACGCACATCTCCCATACTACAACCACCTGTACTATATCCAGATTTCTCCATACTATATCTGCATTTTCTATACTTACTCACATCACCATCTGATACTCACATCTTCCACACTATATCTACATGTAGGGCTGGGTAAAATTTTCCATACTGATAATGACTGCATATACATAAATAAATGTAAAATAGATCTATATCTATATATCTACTGTATGTGTGTATAGATAGACAGATATCTACGCATACACACACATACGTGTATATATTCACACACACACTACGGGCAATTTGGGAACCCCAGTTAGCCTAATCTGCATGTCTTTGGACTGTGGGAGGAAACCCACCAAGCACAGGGATGCAAAATCCATACACGCAGACTCGACACGGGAATCGAACCTGGAGATGAAAGACGACACTAAGCCACCGTGTTGCCATATTTATTAGGTTTAGGGGGCATTTACTTTTTACATAGGTCTAGGTAGGTTTGGATAACTTTTTTTCATTAAAAAAAAGAAATAATTATTTTAAAACTGTATTTTGTATTTACTGTATTGGTTATATGTGACAATAATGCAACAAAAAAAAAAATTCAGGAGGAAAAAACATACTTTTTCACGGCACTGTATATACAATATGCACATTTAAAATCTCACCACAGCGCCTGGTGCCTGAGGCAATGAGTCGTCTGCAGGGTACATCCTGGAGACAGGGCACTTGAGGATAGCTGTTCCATCGGGCACTATGGTGCAGTAATCTTGAATACACTGCAGCCACCACCACACGGCATCACGGCAGTTATATCGTGCAGCTATGCCCTCGCCAAGCAGGTTGGGTATCAGACCGTGCCTCAGAGTGCCGGCAAAGGACAGGATGATGTTCCTGAGAGAGATGGGGAACGTATTCATTTTAAATAATAGCTGTCTACAAATCCCAGACGTCAGAATTATCACTGGCTTCTAGATTTATTTTGTTAAGCACGCTGTAGACTACCTGGCCTCCAGGTGACGACCAGTGAGCAGCATGAGACCCCTCAGGGCGATGAACGTGTCTCTGCCCCAGCAGCGGAAAATTCCAGCGGAGAAATGAGGCAAGCCTGTCAAAATGCAGTTGATCAAGAAACACAGAATCATAATGGAATTGATGTAATACTTAAAATTATAGATGAAGAATATTTGTGATTTTAATACAACAGGATAGATAACATGTTGCTAAGTAACCACCTGCTGCCATGGAGACACAAAACTGTTCTTCCTGCTTGGTGATCTCATTGATGCGTCGTGGTACATCGGGCAGTGCCGGAGAGAGAGGTGGAAGAGCGGGAACGCGACCCACTCCACACATTTGCAGTGAACCCAGCGCCAGCAAGCGCACGAAGGTTGAACCATCCTGCACAAAACTAGCACACACATGCATACACAAACACGCTTATAACAAACAATAAGCTTACAATTTGATATACATTTAACAAAAGTATAACTCTAGTATATATTTGTGCTTTTTTTTTGCATCGCTGTAATGTGATGTGAATAATTTAGTGTATGAAGAGCAGTGTTGGGTGTAACGCGTTAGAATACTTGAATTACTTTTTTGATGTAACAAGCAATCTAACACGTTAGTAACGTATGAAGAGTCAGTGTTGCTTATGGAAAACACATGTTCTATATAAAAAATAAATAAAAATAGTAAATCAAAGGAGCTGATTTTCCAAAGGACTAAACAAGTATGATGAGAAAGGAGAAGTTAGTAGTTAGCTACTTGTTTTTAAAATGTTCATAAACACTCACTTATCATCTATAAAATTTTATCCAGTATACAGGGCCGCGGGGTTGGAGCCTATCCCACGACACTTAGGGAATGAGGCGGGGTACACCCTGGACAGGGTGCCAATCCATCACAGGGCACAAACTACAGGGAATTTCCAATCAGCCTAATCTGCATGTCTTTGGACTGTGGGAGGAAACCGGAGTGGAGGAAACCCACAAAGCACGGGGGAACATGCACACTCCATGCACACAGACCGAGGCGGGAATTAACCCTGCACCCTGGAGGTGCAAGGCGACAGTGCTAACCACTAAGCCACCATGCCACGCTGCCATAAACAGTTACTAGGATTGTGCGATGAGCTGAGTGTAAATACATTGCACCTTATTCCTTCTGACTATAATGTAAATTTCCATCAAAATGTGATGCATCATTGTTAATATAAAGCTGGTTAGTTGAGAGAATAAGAGACTGACGGTGACATCTGATTGAAGGTAGTGTCTAGGGCTTTGGTGTACGCGCCGACCAGGATGGCGTCGAAGTAGCAGGGGATGAGGTAGCGAGGGATGTGTTTCAGGTAGCCAAACATTGCCTCAAACCACTGACCCACCTGCAGAAAGCAACGAAAAAAAATACTTTTTTCATCAAGTTTGAACAAGGTTTGCGTGAGTTACATTATCATACAAGCTTATGTATTAAATCTCCCTTGATTAACCTTTTGAACTGGGTTATGTTTTCCCATCACAACTCGTTCACACTATTTTAGAAGTCCAGCACTCACTCAGACTCGGGACTCAGGATTCTCACCTCTCGAAGCGCTCCTTTCTGAGCCACCAGTCGGTTACTGACATAATCGATCATCCAGTCTCCCTGCCTCAGGTTATTACAGAACGGGTGGCCCAGGTCATTCTTAGGTCTGATGTCAGCCATCACTGAAATCAGGCCTGTGTGTGAAATACACAAACCTCAGAGACAGCATCTGACATGATGTAACAGTACAGTTACAAAACGACAAGAAGCCTGCTCTAGGAAAACCTAATTGATCATAAAACCATAATTTATACAAAATCCAATATTTTATTATTCTACCCAGTGCCCTTCATAGGTTTAAGGAACAACAGACAAAAAAAAATCCGTTTACACATTTAAGTATCACATTTCGGGTGTACCTTGCAGGCCACCGTACTTGAGGGTGGTCCATCCAGGAATGTTATAACAGCCGCCTCCGTCCTCCTTCTCTTCCTCATCACAGCGGAACAGCAACACATTCAGATCAGCCAGAGTCAGCTTATCCATGATCCTTCAAAAAGAGAAACATGCAACTAAATATTCACTATCTCTGACTGTCTTGTCCATTGTGTCATTCTTAGAAGTGTCTTTTTAAACATCTCTCATTTATTCCTCCATCACAAAAACAAAATACAGACTAATATATACTGTAGATACACACACACACACACACACACACACACACACACACACACACACACACACACACACACACACAGGTTTATTCATGTGCCTTTAAAAGTGAAGCTGATTGCCAGCCCGCGTATTACAGAGCTGTGTGTATTTATCACTTACTGGCTCAGTGGGGTCTTCAGTATGGCTGGAGCATTCTCATCCAGCACACTTCCTGCTTTGTATTCAGGGTTAAACTGGACAAGGTGAGCCCTCAAAAACCCCACAAGCTCCTGCGCCTTTGGATCCAAACTCACCCTGCAGAGATAATAATAATAATAACCTGTAAGTAGTAGTTTATACTTAGTGCAGTAAAAATTCTGTTATACTGGATATTAATATATACAGTCATGTTAAAAAAAGACAGCAGTCATTCCCAATCCGTTGGTGTGTGTGTGTGTGTGTGTGTGTGTGTGTGTGTGTGTGTGTGTGTGTGAGTGAAAGTCGTCCTACAAGCCCCGCCCCCAATAACCCGGCACCCTCTGTTATTCCTACTGTTATACCGCTATCTCACCACTGCTGTTTGACTATGCAAAAACCGACGCACAGAAAGATGGAAACATGACGAATCAATATGAACCGTACTTACGGCCACCGCGCGAAACAGCGTAGGTGAGATAGGGGTATTAGTAGTTAACAGATTATGGGCCAAACTTCACTGAGTGATGATGGTAGAATAATTA
>JAQMYL010000019.1:6880607-6893903 GCA_030014365.1 Clarias pachynema
ATCGGCCGATACCCTGAGCCCAAGTATCGGAATCGGTATCGGGAGGGGAAAAATGGTATCGGAACATCTCTAGTTACTGCCTACCTTTGTGGGTACAAATGGGAGGGTTGCATCAAAAAGGGCATCTGATTTCAAATATGCAGACTGGATGCCAAAAGAGGAACAATTTTAAACGGTTTAATTTTAAAATCTTACTGGTCAGAAGGTGTGCATTATTTTGTATATTAGTATAAATCGGACAATAATTCCAATAATGCTGTAACAGTAACACGCTCATTCCTATACTTTAGCATTATTATAGCAACATGCCACATGATAAAAATTATTTGAAGATTATTTTTTACATTAATTGAAGGAGTGTTGAGTGTCTGCGCTTGGTAATAGTCCCGGTCCTCATAACGTTTCCCAGAAATGACATGAATAATTTTTTTCAGTGCATGAACTAACCTGTCTCAATGACATTTCATAAGATCATATCGACCCATAAAACTTTAGAATGTGATGTACAGTATGTACGTGGAATACCACACTTTTCTCTGGACAAAAACACTACCCTTCAATGTTGTGTGGTACCACCCTGAAGCGTATTATTTTCATACAACAGCACAATCCGTGGTGTATTATTCCTTACATAAGTACTTGGCTATTTTGGGTATATTCACCAGTAAAGAGTGTGACGTCCCACTTTCCCACTTTAGCTGTGGCTGCATACAAACAACTTTTCTGCCTCAAGTGCTGCAGCTAAGACAAAGAATCCAATTCTACATTTTTCCTGTTTCAGCTATCAGAATTCGCAAACGACTATTTATTAAATATTATTTATTAAAGCTTTTGCTTTTGATGTACTTTTGCTAAAAATTGTCATACTTTTTTTTTTGCGCTTGTTTTTATTTTGATGATTACAGCTTATAGCTCGGTGGTGTAGTGGTTAGCACTGTCACCTTGCACCTCCAACGTTATTCTGCACAACCAAAAGTCCCGGTTTGACTTGAACGCCCCTCATATGTAAGAAAATGTTTGCTTGTATATCATGTAATGCAAACAAAACAATACAAAACTTTTTGGCTTGCAGAGCATTTTATATAGACAGAGATTTTGCTCTATAACTTGTGCCCTATTTTTTCTTCTTGTGAATCATCCGTTTTTATAAAAATGCTGGCCTCTTTATGCAAAATGTGTAGAGAGTCCTACAGGTATCGTCTTTTCTTCGTTGATCGTTTAATGGAGATCTACCGTGGCTAATCCCCATCCTGTCACCTGCTCGTGTTCTTTAAATAAACCTCTCTGGTGCGCTCTGCATTACCTAAAGATAAAACGCATCCTGTTTTCTAAGATAGAAATCTGCACTTCAATCCTCTCTTTACGATTTGTCTTAAAAGTATTCACCTTGACACATTTAGCTCTTTGTGTTCTGCATCCTAAATGGAAGCCTAGACTGTCCTAATGAGCCGTGTCTGCGTTCGCAAGTCCACTTCTCTGCTCCTGCAGAGTGTTCTGTTTCATGCGCTGTGATTGATAGGGAGGAGAGAGCTTTTTTTGTTGCGCACCATGACTACAGCTTATTAAACTAGTAAGACTTAATAAGACTTTCATTTTCGATTTTCGATTTCCCAGAATCCTTGTGGGTTGCAGCAGGGGTGTTCCTGGGTACCATGAGCAACTGGCATACGACTTAAAACAAGTCAAAGTCTTAAAAGTTATGCCTGGGTTCACGTATAAAAAGTTATGGCATTTCATACAGGACATTCTTTATCCCTTATCCAGAGTGACTTACATTTTTATGTCATTCAATCACATTTGAGCAGTTGAGGGTTAAGGGCCTCGCTCAAGAGCCCAACAGTGGCAACTTGGTGGTCGTGGGGTTTGAACCTGGGACCTTCCGAACCACAGTCCAATGCCTTAACCACTGAGCTATCCCTGACCCGAAAAAAAAAAAAAAAAATCATGAATTTTATTATACCACAAACTCCCTCTATTTCAGGTATTTTAAATGGCCCAACCTCAAACTGCTGCGAATATGTTTGCTCATACGCCCTGTGTTTTTTTCTCAAAAACTTTACTGCCTTTTATTATCATGACGGTTTAAGAACATTTGAGACAAACTGGCTTTGTATAGAATAAACATATATTTATCAGTCCATTCATCTTTAAAGGTTCGGTTTTCATAGTCTACTTTCCTTTTTTTGAAGTAAGCCATGCTGTGTCGCATTTTCACGGGACACGGTACACGGTAAACTATCATATATATTGGGTCTGTTGAGTGTCACGTCCTGTATAGCCACACCCACCTCAAGGGGAAAAAAGGCTAGATTACAGGTGCATTCATTATTCTAATTTATCAGAAAAGCGTGAAGATCCGCATAGAATGGTCACTCAGTCTGTGGTCCACCATTTAGTGATAGCTACTCCATAAACACACCAGTTCAGCGTCTATGTAAATAAGCTACTGGCAATTGACGCCCCTACAGACAACTGCAGGACTAAACAACAAGCCAGCGGAGGGTTTCTGCCATATGAGGTCACAATGGGGGGAAATCTATTTGGCTTGTTTAAGCCTTGGCCAATACAATAATGGACATGTACACTGGAGACCGATCTGAATGCCTCAACATGACTACAAAGTGAATTTTGCACAATAGGGCCCCATTTGAATAGAAAAGCTCATACTGCATACTAATTACAACAAACATGCAAAATCCGCAAAATATGCTATTTTGTTACTACGAGCTCAGAGTATACTGAGACAGATAAGTGTGGATACAGAAAAGAAGCAAACTCTTTTAACAGTAAACCCGTAACTGTGATTAATCTTTCATAAGGTATTTGTTGGCTGGAGAAGATGATGAAATTCTCCATCAAATACTCAAGAATCTGGCCTCTTCTTACTACAACATTGCTCCTTTCATCCCACAAATCTGATAAACGCGACAGGACAGGCAGCCTTATCTCGCCTGAAGTTTCCTTTTCTTCCCTAAAAAAGTGTCTGACCTTCAGAGGAAGCTGCAATTCCTCCCAGACCTGGAAATCTCGGGCATCAATAATGTAGGACTGCCTTGTCCCGTCCGTGCTTGGAACAGTTATATAAGTAGAGATGACAAGACCTCTCTCTCGTTTTGTCTGCCTCACTCCCCCATTCTGCACACTTTCTTCTAGTCTGCTTCATCTGTGTCTCCCTCATCTTTTGTCGACGCCTGGTGTCATTTACAGGTTAAACTAGTTCAATTATTTAAACTACTACAGCTAGTACATGTTATTCACTTTAAAAAAAAAAAAAACATAAACATGCACTTTATTAACTTTTTCATTTGTTTTTCCTTTTACAGGACATTTCAATAAATTTACATTTACATTCACTTTCATTTACATGCATGCTCAACATCTTGTACATCACTAACTATTCAAGCCAAGTCTGTACTGCATTCTGGAACTTTGAGGCCAATGTTTTTGTCTAAAAATTACCCTTTACACCAGATTTCCCATTATAATTGGAAAAGGTGAGTGGGAAACAAAGATCATGCACTTTGTTTTTTCAGGAGCTAACAGCCATAATCTATCTATCATGTGGGATAGTAGAATTTATTTCCTCCCACTGAACTCTGTTGTAACTGCGCTAACAATGACCTGCTGTGACAGACAACTGCTGTGTATTTTCTTACAGGAAAAATAAAAAACAAGACTTAAAAAGAGCACCAGAGCCACAAAACATCATAAATTCCATGTCCTAGTTAAACAACATGCCAGCAGACATCATGGCAACCAGTGCTTATCATAAATGCAAATTCTTTCTTAAACTATGAAATAAAAAGTATGTAAGGATTCCGAAAGAACCTTTTACGAGGAAGGAAAAAACAATGGGAGCCAGCAAACTAGTAAAGAAATGGCGTGATAAAGCCTATAATAAGAGCCCTCCCACTATATTACCTTTTCCCTCACGTTTGTTGTTTGAGAACAACAAGGGCGGGTAAACTGAGTGTTAAGGTGCTAGCCATGTACACTTACATCACTCACCATACACAATGCTCTGTCTCCCCAATCCACTGTCATTTCCCACTGACATTGTTGATCTAGGATTGGCTCCTATTTCAGAGCTCTGGTGACCTAACCAACACCAGAGCCGAATTCTTGTAACCAGTCATAACAAAGAATGAGGGATTTGACAAGAAAAAGTTACATTTACATCCTATTTCATGTCTTAATGTCAGGATGAGCGCAGTGAACGTAAATGTTTTTAATGTGACCTAAAAATAAAAGCTTGGCCCTGCTGATCAGTCTCAACCTCAGCTGATCCTTTAGTTAATTTTTTTTGATGCACTACAGCTTTAGCACTAATGAAGTGTAGAGGTACATCTGATCTACTCTACATACGATACCTGTGGTCTGATCTATTCTACACAAGACATCTGTCTTCTGAACTACTCTATAGTACATATCAGCGGCGTGATCTACTCTATATAAGATATCAGTTGTCTGAACCACTCTATATAAGATATTAGTGGTCTGATCTACTCTATATACTATGTGGGTTAGCTGCTAGCTGTTTACTGTCGTTTAATTAAACCCACTGAAGGCGTGTCGCTCACATCACATGTACCAACACTTCAGAACCCCATAGCATGATTTTGGTTCTTCCTTAACACAAACATCCCATCTCGTCTGCAGTGTTGGGAAACGTTACTTTATAAAGCAGCCAGAGGTCTAGTGAGAGCTGATTGGCCGAGCTCTCTCAGAGGGGCGGGATGAGAGGTACTTCGTGCTCCCACATTAATCACTGCTTTACAGCCAATCAGGGGCGGCTGTGAGCTCACGCAAGCGGAAGATAGCGCTGTCCTCTGAGTGTGTTACGCCGCCCCCAACGGTGCGTAAGCAAGCAGTACGAAAAGATGCGGTCGGCTGGCGTCACGTGGTTCGGAGGAAACACGTGATCGTCTTCGGCCCTCCCGACTGAATAGGAGTAGTAGCCTTAATGTGGGAGCCCCCTAGTGACGGGGAGGAATTGGACACGACTAAATTAGGGAGAAAATCCCCCCCCCCCCAAAAAAAAGTAATCCAAGTACTTTGTAACGCGTTACACTCAACACTGGACGTCTGTCATTACCTCTGCTCCTGGCTTAAAGCCACAACAACAACCATCTACCTCCATTCCTTTTATACAAAACAGAGGCGCAGAAGTGCAACAACAGCGCAGTATTCCAATCCTGAACTGGTTGTGTGGATGGCGCTAATGTCAATGTGGCTACTTCAGGAACAACAGAACATCTGACCATACTGTGTCCAAACTGCCAGTTACTCAATATTAATTTCTCATATCTTATAGAGTTGTTGTATCAAAGCAATATCCCGCTCCCAGTCATCTGCTTGTACTGTGAGCATAAACATTATCGCCAATATTCATATTCATATTTTACTTGTTTCAGGCTCGAGTTTTTCTCCACCCTGAAACAAGGGACTTCAGATGTATAACAGCGCAAAGCTCTAAAAACATTTCTATACAAAAAGTCAGTGTGACAGCTGAGATAAAACAGATATGAGATGTGTAGAAAACCTGATACTCATCATAAAATAACACTAATTTCTCAGGAATCTGCGGGTGAATCCTGGCAAGGGATGCTATAATTAACCTCCAAACTTTAATTACCTTTCGTGTACCTTTTTTAATTAATCCACAGATGTGATGATGCTTCTAAAAGCTGTGAAGACCCCCCTGGCTGCCTCTCTCACTGCCTGACTGGAAATAGTACTGTCACTGGGGTGCTTCATCACAAGAACAATCCATTTTTATTAGCACAAATACGGTGATCTCTCATTGGTTCTCTTTCTCTATCTCCTCTTCCCTATCTCTGGCTTTTTCCCCTTTTTTCTATTATGTAACACAGTCCATTAAAACAAGATTGAACTATGAGATCAGAGACAACCAGGGTGCTGCAATTCATGTCATAGCAGGATGGGCAGCCTAACACACATACACACGCACACACATAGACACACACTTTTTCACACTCCAGCGTACCTTCTCACAACCTCTCAAGCACCCAAAGCGCTTTCATACTTCCACACTCAAAAGAGCGTCTTGAAGGAAAAAAATCATAGCATTCCACTGGAAAAAAATAATAAAGTTTCATATGTGGAAAATTTTGGAGCCTTTTTAAGCATTAATAATTAACACAGTATCTGTCAGGTGTATGATTTGTCAGGGGATTATCTTATAAATTATCATTTAACAATGCAAATAAATAAAGGCTAATTATGGCTAACATCTTAAAGTGACCAGTTAGCCTCCTTGCTTTGCATGCTAGCTGTTTCCTGTTAGCATAGATTTATTACAAGTTACAAAAAATTAACTGCTGGGTCAAATATAATAGGGGAAAAAAATACACTAGGGTCAAAAAGTCTGAAGCTATTTACTTTTAATTATTTTTTTAATTATTATTTTGTTTACCAGTTTTACAAACCAACAAGCTAATAGCAACCAACAACTATTAGCAAATATCTAGCTAGCTTTGTGAACTGCTATTTTTTATTGACTGTTATGGCTATCACGTGTAATAACAAATTTAAAATATACCATAATAATATTGTTCCACAAATGTGTTAAAAGGCAACTGGTCATAAATGAATTTATATTATGCTGCTTGTCAAAATGTTTAATTACCTATCGATTTACAGTATATTTACAGCCTTAATGCACACCGCCTGGACATTTCTATTTTTATTCAAAGGCATTCCTACACAAAAAATTTCACAAATTCTATATTTTCTTTACAGATGGTTTTCTTATTTTTCATATATTTTTCTTATGTTGTATATTTTGTACTGTACAGTTAAATTTACCTTCTATTTTCTTTTCATATTTATTTCATATTAATAGTTTTTTATTTTAAGGTCACTGGCACTCGTCTAAGCATGTCACTGCACATCGTAGTGTGTATGACTGTGTATGTGACAAATAAAATAAAATTAAAAAATTTCTTTAAACAATTTTTTTAAAAGGTTAAAGATCTTCATATTTATATTTTAATGTAATAATAAATATGAGGTGGTATCAAAAAGTTTCAAAACTAGTTTTGTAACACGCCAACAGATGAATCATTTTAATATTTACTTGATGATGAAAATATTTAATTCGTTTAAAGACGATTATAACATGTCACTCGTCCCCCCAAAAAAACAAGAAAACTTAATGTTTTAAAAAATATATATTATTATAATAAGCAAATGTGAATTTTGTCAATAATTCCAGGTTCGTGCAAATGCACATTTAAGACATATTTTGAAACCAAAATGTAACTTTTACATGTCTGTATCATATTTATACATAAACATTTTAGAGGGACAAAAAAAAACTATATTTAAATTTGCTGAATAGCAGAGCACTAAATTAATATAAAAACTGAAAAAATATTAAAATAAAATTTTACATTACTTTTTGATAAATGATGTAATATTGGTAATAGTCTCAAGATTTCTGGATTTGACTTCATAAGGTGTAAATGATCACTTTTTTGCTGTGTTTCTGTGTGTGCGTGTGCGTGTGTGTGTGTGTGTGTGTTGTAAATGTCACCTTACCTTTTTCACTGACCGACTCGCTCTCAATCTCTACATCCTCGCAGCTTGTATACTCGGGTGTCGTTGGAAGCTCTTCATCTGAGCTGCTCAGTGAGGCCCGCCTTACTTTGCCCCCACGCTTGCTTTTATGAGGTCTGGGTGGTGGTGGACGCACAGATTCCGACTGGTCTGAACTAAGCGAGTCATTGCGCAGCAGGTTGTCCGTCTTGTCCCGTGGGCCAGAATTGGAGGGCCGGTGACCATAAGATGGAGCGTGGGATTGGACCTGTCCGTAACGCCATGCCCCGGGCCGTTCTTCTGCCTCGGTGCACGCCAGGGAGACGTCGCTGTGGCGCCGCTCGTGGCGGAAACGAGACATCTCAGCATTCATGCGCATCTGTTCCTCGTATGGCTGCGGCTTCACTGGGTACCGTGCCAGGTTCGGGTCACTCCGGTAACGCGTGTGGCACTCGTCCGGGTGATGGAGATCACGCTCGGATACCAAGCCTGGCTCGTGAGGATGAGGGTGGTGCTGTTCCTCCTCCTGGGAGTGCCATGCACCACGTCGGGTACGATATGAGGCCCGAGCTGACTGGGCGTCCTCATAGGGACGACCATAGTCAGAGGGTGATCGTGGCATGCCACCTTGTCCTGGGGCATAGTGTGATGGACGATCCTCCCTTTGGTAGTTCGGATTTGGCCCCCTAGATGCTGAAGGGCTTCTTTTCCTGGAGAAGTGAAGAAAGTAAAAGGTTAGACATCACAAAGAAGCAAGGCCTCTCTCTTTTGTCTTGGAAGTGCATATCATATACTGTACATCAGTCTATTTCAATAAAACAGTAGAGTGTGTTATATTGCCTCACCTAACTAAGCAGTGTTTATAAACTATATATACTGTGTGTATACAGTATATGGAATCTAATGCCACATATGATGGCACATGTATTCTTTCTTTTACTTAAATATCACTTTCGAAAGTCTCTTTTCTTTCAGATTCAATGAAGGAAATTTCATTCAGGTCCTGTACTGCATTTCTGCATAACTCCTGTTATTTTACTTTTATAGCTCCGTACCCACACTCCAGTTTGCTTGACAATTTGATCGAATTTCACAAACAAACGAGGCTCCAGTGAACTGTATTTGCTCGGTATGGCGTGTTGGAGGCACTGAAGCATATTTCTGATACATATTCTGATAGAAATGATTTTTTTTTTTTGCAAGCTTGACTTTTTATTGGGATCGAAATGCTATGAAATTAGATCTGACAGATTGTTGTGTATGTGGTGTGTGCGTGTGTGTGTGCATGCATGTGTGTATCTGTGCATGTTCCCGAGGCCTGCCTCATGCATTATGCAGTCGATGCAGGACACTAAGCCTTGCTCCATTCACAAATTTAAACCGCTGCCACAGCAAAATAATGTCTGAACGGTAGGTGTGTGTGTGTGTGTGTGTGTGTGTGTGTGTGTGTGAGTGTGTAACGTGTTTGTGTGCACTCTTGCCTTCTGTCAGCCGGCATGATGAGCAGGTTTTCATGTTGACTAAAAAGAACGTGTCAGCAAGAGAGCAGTGCAACGTGTGTGTGTGTGTGTGTGTGTGTGTGTGTGTGTGTGTGTGTGTGTGTGTGTGTGGAGTGTGAATTGCTTCAGTAAGTGTTCTCAGCCAGCCTGCAGGGCCAGCACACCCTAAGGATATTTAGTTATGAATTTCTCCAGATGACTGTGGCAAACGCAAACATTTTCACTCTCACTTCTTTCTCGTTCTGCTTCCATCATTCACCGACCCTCTAAGGTACATACAAGCATCGCTTCCATCCTAACATCCACATCATGCATTTCGTAGCTAAACCATTAACCATAACCATTCAGTTATTTCTAGCAGACGTGAATCATTCATTCTATGTCATATAATATACAGTGAAATGTTACAGATCGGGAACCTTACAGTACATTAATCAGTTATGAAACTAATGGCAAGCCTTGGCAGGACTGAAGCTTCCCAAGATGCAAACTGTCACTGTGTGACAAAATAGCTGCAAACAATTTGGTCTGTACATACGCTTTCCACTCAGATTTGGTCCATTGTTAATTCCATCCACCAGTCAGCTCTTCTAATCTTGAGAGAGCTGCCAGTTTAAAAGGCTGAACACAATATTTAATATGAAACGTGAAGCTAGTCAACCAAAATATTTCAAACTGCTGCTCATGATTGCATTCCACAGCAGCGTGACACACCCGGCAATAAGTGCTCTCCGCACTCACAGATGCCTAAGAATGGCTACTAGTGATGGGTCGTTCATGAACGATTCGTACTTTTTGAACAAGTCTTTAACGTGACTCAGAAGAACGAGTAGTCTCGGAGAGTGATTCGGTCATTTTCTACTGGGCGCGCATGCGCAAATCATTGCAAAACCTCCGTAGGTTATGAACAGGAAACAGAAATGAGTAGTTGCCTTTGAGTCTTTTCGGTCCGAATCATTCGTTCTTTTGTCACGTGACTCCCATACACACTATGCAGTGCGGTACACAGGAAACAGTATTGAACGGTTTCCCACGAGTCTTCTAGTCCGAGTCGTTCGTTCTTTTGTCACGTGACTCCCATAGACACTATGCGGTGCAATAGATTCAAAGGAACGAATGACTCAGACTAGAAGATACGAGAGGTGAGCTGCTCATTCTGTTTATCATAATATATCCTTTGCTGCATTGTAATATTTTCATTACTGGAACTATAGCCAAAATTTGTGTAGGTAGACTGATTTATAAGAAGAGTAAGAAGAGTATAAGAAGAGTACCCGCAGGAAACCCCATGCACACAAAACCAAACTTGGATTCTAGAGGTGCAAGGCGACACTGCTAACCGCTATGCCACCATGCCGCTGACTGGGATCATGACACTTCATAATGGCGTTGTGGTTAGAACTTTCGCTTTGCACCTCGACCATTGAGGGTTCAATTGTGTGCATGAAGTTTGCACGTTTCCCCTGTACTTGGTGGGTTTCCCCCAGGTGCTCTCTTTTCCTCCTACAGTCCAAATACCTGCAGATTAAGGTAATTGCCTGTAGTGTGTGTCCCCTGTGATGGATTGGCACTGGTGTATCCCACCTTTTGCTCGATGTCTCCTGGGACAGACTCCAGGCCGTGTTACCATGTACACAGGATAAGCAGTGTAAAAAATGAATGAATAAATAAATTTTTTTATTATAAAAAAATATTTGGTGGCACCTTACAGGGCTTGCCAGACTTTTTAGATACATAGTACTGTTCGGTTGCTTTGCTATATTAACGTATCTAACTAGCTAACTACCTTACAAATCTTCATTATTTTAGCTAACATATTTTGTTGTCTAGTCAGTGGGATAGCTAATAGATTTATTACTTTTACACCCCTGTAGCGTTATAAACTGCACCTTCCCTTCAAACCTTCCAAAGCATTTTTGTTGCATTAGTATATATTTTTCACCTGGAGATGAACATAGAGAATCACTAACTTTTATTGAACATAATTGGACCTTAAGGGCCAGTACTGTACCTATCATTATGTTTAATAAAACCATAAATGTACCATATACATTTTTCCAGGAAACAAATACATATTATAAGGTATAAAAAAATGTGCCCTTGAGTGTTAAAAAAAAGGAGGAAAAATGCAGGAGTGGGTGGAGAAACGGTGCTGCATTAATGCCCACACACTCACAGAGGGAATAAATTGCTCAAACGTGTGCGTGTGCAAAAGTGAAAAGCAATCAAGGTGAAATTAGAAGAGAGCCTACTGGGGAAGAACAGCAACTCCACTGTCGAGAGGAATGACAATTTGAGTAATGATCCACATCCAGCGTGCACTAACACAGCCAGCATTAACGCCTAATCATATTGTAAACCTTTCACCGTATCAAATGTTTCAGGTTGTATATTTATACGTAATAAATTGAGCATGCAGTGTGTGAGGGGTGTTTAACCAAGCCGGAAAAAAACATACGCAACATAATTAGGAAGATGGCGTAGTTTTACTTTTGTATATACTGTATAGTCTTCGGAATAAAGCTACATAAAGGTAGAATAGTACCTTAGTAATGTTAGGAACCAAACATGGCGGTATGAAACATGCTATTCAATACTGTCTGGCAAAAAAAAGGAGGGCTAAATTATTGACCTAAAGAAAACATTAAAACTGGATTTGGATGAATAACTTTCGAAACACTTTATTAAAACCTGGGAGAATAGTGCTGAACTTTGCGAAAGACGAAAACCATGATCAGCCTGGAGCCTATCCCAGGAGGTGGAGTTCACCAGTGCCGATCCATTACAGGGCACATACACTACGGGCAATTCCCATGATCTGCATGTCTTTGGACTGTGGGAGGAAACCAGAGCACCTGGCGGAACTACTTAAACTTAAGCTCTTGGGGAAGTTAGGCAAAGATTACATTCACATTACCCGCCAGAAGCGACTCAAATCCAATATTTTATCCTAATGTGACACAGATCTGATGTTTTACTGCAGTGCTAGTAACAGCTGCTAAAACAGCTAAAGAGAGCGTCTGGTTTTCTTCCCTCTGTGGACCTCAACAAATACACTGACTGACTGCTTACCGACGCGCAGAACAAAATCCTGTGCATATTTCTGCTAAAATCGCCTCCGTTGTTGAAAGAGTCGAGACATGAGAGATACAAGTGGCTTGTAATTATGAATGTGAACGGTCATGACATGCAAATCGTGTCTGACCAAAAAATCTCAATTGAACAAGGTGGTTTGTGTGGCCATAAAAAGAGCTTGTTAGTGAGTGATATCAGAAAAAAAAGGGTTAGGGGTTATGGAGTTTAAAGAGTGGACTTTGGAGCGTCGGAAAAAGTGCATGTGGCCTCTGATGAGTCCAGACTGACGCTATTCCAGACTGGTGTCATTGTAAGAAGTAAAGAGCATGAAATAATCCACCCGTCATGCATAGTGCCCACTGTACAAGCAGTGTTATGATCTGGGGTTGCTTCAGTTGGTCAGGTCTAGATTCAGTAATGTTATGTGGCAAAAAATTAAGTCAGCTGACGACTTCAATGTACTGAATGACCAGGTTGTTACATTAATAACTTTTCAATTTCCTGAAAGCATGTGCATAATCTACAGCTGTCTACAAAAATACCTACCATTATCACTGATGTTCCAACCGTTTGGAATTTATAACTTCCTCAAAAAATCTTCCTTAAAGACTTGAAACTGGAGACTCCTTCAACAAATGCCGAATCTCCTTAGAGAAAACTTCACCATATCAATGACGATGCATTTTTTTATAAACAACCCATTTTTGTATATTATCTACCAGGAATTACGTGTTGCTATAGAAACAACAATGTATTAAAACAAGTGGGTAAACATTCACCTGTGATTTGAATTACAGCCAGCACTACCCTCAGGGCAGCAGTTATTATACAGAGATGAATAATAAATGAAACTGACAATGTATATTCCTGTACTGTATGTTGGAATGTTTTCAAAAGTAAATTGAGTTTTTCAACCTATACAATACCGCTACGAACGCTACACTGAACTGGATAAAATATAATATGATGGAACGCAGGTACTTTCAGGAAAGTTGTTTTTGAGCCAGGTTTGGCCACATGTGACTAATAAACTGTCTCAGATCTGAAAATATGACACTACCAGAACAGAAAAGTCCCAGTTAGTCCAGATTAGGGCTGCACGATTTGGGAAAAATGTCACATTGCGATTATTAAGGTCAAAATTGCGATTTGCGATTGCGAT
>JAQMYL010000019.1:6921056-6941737 GCA_030014365.1 Clarias pachynema
CGCCATCTGGCGGATATTCAGTGAAGCACAACACATTTATTTAAATTCCCGAATGTTGCTTACGGCAAGTCGCGGGAAGCCGCGCGCTAAATTCTCATGGGAAAACACGCGCATTCTTAACGGCCACATCTGTATAACAATACATATAATTGCCACAAATAATTGTCAATTTTCTGACAATTTTATTTACACACTTTGCTATTTTAAGTATGTTCTGTAAATTACGCAACGCAGGCAAAATATGTCATTTGAGACCAGTGCAAGGTACTTTCTGAATGCAGCTTAAATGAAGACAATTAATGATAAAATTTTTACACTATATTGTAATTTCAAATGGAATCACAGGGCACTTCTGCATGTCACTTTTAACTGTAACAAGATCAGCAAAATTGGTTTAATAAGAGGTTCTTTGGGAATCTTATTCGATGATAAAAAGGGTGTATTTCAAAAGAAATATAAAGTCAGACATACTAGGCTATGATCAACAGTAGGGGATTTCTATTGTTTACTATGTTTTACCTCCCCACTCATGCAGGTACGGTACAGTGACAAAGTTAACACAAGAAAAGTGATAAATTATCACTATAAACACCAGAAAAGCTTCTGTTTCTTTTGTGACTGTCTCAATGACAGCCTTGTGATTTGTGTGTTCAGGATGTTGTGTTTTGTATCTGCCGTGCTATAGCTTTTATATAGTATTTACTTCTGTTCATAGCAAATAGTACAGTATATCCAGGCCCACTGTGCATACTGCCTGGACTTGGAAGGAAAAAAGAGCCCAAAAGAAACACGTAAATACATATACAGTACACTCACTTTCACCCATCAAAGTGAAATCGAGGCATGAGGCATCAGTACACTCTGGATATGGTGGCAATCCATCACTGGGCACACACACACAAACACACACACTACAGGCAATTTGAAAATGCCAGTTAACCTCATTTGTGAGGCCATGGCGCTAACCACTGTAAACAACACGCCACATGTAAACAACTTTATAGCATAAATAAACTTTCAATAAACTTTCATTCTAATGTTATATCACTAAAAACACGCCTGTGCCTTTCACTCCACCAGACCAGGACACAGTATAGCTTCACTTGGTCATCACCCCATAATGGTCGTGCTGCTAATATTACCAGTATCAATTATGTTATTGTTTTTGTCATGTTATAGCTATGTGTAACATCGATTTCACAACAACCCAAATTGAAATACTTGTCCACGCTTGCGTATTTGGACAATTAATACAATTCTGATTCTCATATAATGCAGTCATGCCCCACATACTGTATACTTGATCAGATGTAATGAACGCAACAGCTTCCCACACACAACATGTGTATTTGATATGTCTTGTATACATAAAGCTAGTCCTGCCTTACTGGTTTATTTATGTACCATCCTATTCTTCCTATTGCAATTTCAATGTGAATTTTCTATAAAATTTATTTAACATAATATTTATTAGAGATAGGAGAAAAATGGACTCAGTCTTGTTTGTGTGCCGATTCATTTAATGCCACACTGACTCAAAAAGCACTTTTTTTTTTTTGCCTGTGCTACTCTATATAAGTGGGATGCACCTGCCCGCATGCTTTCAATTGCTCAAGACTTTTGGAGTCATTTGAGGCATTGTTTCTTTATAACCCTACAGGATCCCGTGGTGTAGGAATAAATTATTTGCTAAATTTGTTTTTAAATGATAAATGCATGTCTTTGGACTATGGGAGGAAACCCACCAATCACGGGGAGAACATGCAAACTCCATGCACACAGAACTGAGGCGGGAATCAAACCCGACCCTGCAGGTGTAAGGCGAAAGTCTTTTTTAGAAAACATTTGAATTATTACAACTTTTTTTAAAGGTTCAAAGACTTAAAATTGTAATAAAATCAGGGGGAAAAAATAATATCGCATTGGGATTTTTATGAGATCATGATGCTTACAGAATCCCAATACACCTAGTTATCGTGATAATATCGTACCGGGTGATCCCAGGTGATTCCCATCACTAGAATTTATATTGCACTGTTCGCTCAGTGTCTAAATCACAACAACATCCGATTTCGCAGAACGTATCATAGATGTTAACACAAACCTGTACATTCAAAAATATATATTATTTCCAATAGGTTACATTAGGCGTGTGCGTGTTCAATATGTGTTTTTTTTTTCCTCCTTTTGAATTAAACTACGCAATGTGGTTTTGAGTCACTTATGGTCCTAATGGCCTTCCATATGGAGCAGCAGCCCGAATGGAACATGCGGCTCGCTTATTATTGTGAGCACCAGAGGGGAAATCGGGTTCTCTGCCGCACCGTTTCGTCAGAAAGCCAAATGCATTTGAACTGCATTAAGTAGTAGATCCGGCATCTCCCGATCGATACACACACACACACACACGCTTTCTCTCTCTCTCTCTCTCTCTCTCTCTCTCTGTGTGCACTGCTGCATATGAAAGCATTTCTAGCGGGATCGCTCACCCGATGTTGCCGAGCGCCTGCTCCAGCAGCTCGGTGTGCAAGATGTTCTGGGGCGGCGTGAAAGCCCCGTTAAAATGGGACAGAACCGAGCTGCAGAACTGACGCAGCGTCTCAAACTGCATCCTCCCCTCTCTCTCTCTCTCTCTCTCTCTCTTTTTATCTTCCTTCTTGTTTGCGATGCGTCCGAACGATCCTCCGCTCCGCGAACCCCCGCACTATCTCCACGGCAGCGCGGCGTCCCGTATCCCTCCCGGTCTCGGTGTCACGCGCTGCACGCCGCGGTGCTCTTCAATCATCGTGCTCCGAACTACTGACGTGCGCGAGAAAGTGGCTGGAACGGGGCAACATCCCCGAGAAAACGGCGTTTCAACCCCCCTCCTCCTCCTCCTCCTCTTCTTCTTCCTCTTCCTCCTCCGCACCTCCCTGCTTCTCCTCCTATTCGTTCCCGCGAGCGCTCACGAGAAAACGCGCAGTGGGCGCCGGCTCCGGCGCGTGCGCTCTCTCCAACTACCAGCGCGCGCCCTGTGCACTGTGCCACACCAGTGCACGGAAGTTTTCTTTTTTTCCCCCCCCCATTTCTTTAAAGCACGGTGGCTTAGCACTGTCGCCTTGCACCTCTACGTTCTGGGTTCGATTCCCATCTCGGGGTCTGTGTGCATGTTCTCTCCCTGGTGCTTGGTGGGTTTTCTTCAGGGAACTCCAGTTTCTTCCCACGGTCCAAGGCTAATTGGTGTTCTCAAATTGCCCTTGTGTGTATGTGAGTGCCCTGTGATGGATTGGCTCCTGAGTGCCCCTGTACACAGGATAAAGCGGTACAGGCTATGAGTGATTATTATGGATTCTGTCCCTCCCCTTCAGTCTTGACTTCAACCACAGTAAATGGATTCTGCATCCATTCAAAATTCTTTGCCCTCTCTCTCTCTCTCTCTGCCATGCACGTTAATTTGTTAATTTGACCCAAAGAGAGTGTGGCATCACAGATGGATACCTTAAATAACTGGATACCTTAAATAACATGGACTTTGCATGTTCTCCCCGTGCTTGGTGGGTTTCCTCCAGGTTCTCAGATTTCCTCCCACAGTCCAAAGACATGCAGACTAGGCTAACTGGTATTTCTAAATTGCCCCTAATGTGTGAATGAGCATGTGAATGTCGACCGGAGGTCCTACGGCGGTCATAAATATGGGAATAAATACAATGGTAATCACCATTGGCCTCCACGGTCCCTAGTTGGACTACAGAGGCTCCTACAGTACAGTACATAAATGGATGGATGGATATTATATTGCATTATTAAAGTTTGCAAAATATAACAGTACAGTAAGGATTTTACATTCGATGCATTATCCTCTCAGTAACTTTTTCATTAAAGAAAAGTGTACATAAATTTCTTAAGTGGCTTTTTAGATGCTACACGTCATGCATGTGTTCGTACATTTCATTTATTTTCACAGGGCAATTTTTCACGTGGGTGTCACCCGTATCGTTTCCTATTCCATTCATCCATCCCTCACTCCATCCATCTATCCATCCCTTTTTAGTAAATTTTTTATCCCGGTCAGGTTCACTGTGTATCCTGAACATATCTAAGGAACACTGGAAGTGAGACTCTAAATGGATACCTTCATAGTTGTTTATATACAGAACATTATGATGCAGCATGCAGTCTAATCTAATTATCCAGTTCACTTTATAAAAGCTGTTCGTACCAATATGATAAACATCTATGACGTTTATTTTCTGCAGTTTTGCAGACACAAGGTGTGAAAAAGCACCGCTGCCGTTATAGTGGACAAGACGGGAGGTGAAGTGCCTTTTTTCATTATAATGTTTGTGTGAGTAATCGGTTTTGCATAACCGCGCCACCTACGTGCATGCTTTTAGGAGGTGGAAGAAAACTAAAAAACCCAGTAGAAACCCACAGAGACAGGAGGTAAATACTTGGGAGTAAGTCGCTTTAGATACTGTAAGGGCGTCTGCCAAACGATGTAAATGTAAATGTTATGCACTGTCCTGGCTTCATACATCAGATGTGATTTTCCTTTCACATAATATGTGATAACATTATATACCTGATGTCATGCAGTTAAGGGCATCACATGGTGAAATGCGCTGTACTTTTTTTTATACTTATTTTTAAATAAGTATTAGTAAGTATTAAATTTAAATAAATAAAAATCTTTGACACTGGCTAGGCCACTTTAGCTTTAATTTAAGGGTATGGTGTGTTTTTTTTCAAATCAAGAAGTGTTTGTGAGGACTTTGCGTTAGGCTTTGGGTATAAGTAAATGATTTTGTATGAATGTATTAACAATCTAATAAATGATTATACAATAAGAAATGTGCAAAATATTTAACTGCAAAAAAAGTAATTAAATTATTATAGTCAAAATAAGAAGAAGAATTCAATTAACACAGGAAAATCATGGACCTGGCAACTTCCACGACACCTCATTGAAAATGGATAGGAGCTAAATTTCAGGTGGCAAATTAGCTTTTTCCGCAAAGCGACTCAAGCTTGTCCTTGTGCACAAAGCGTAGACTAAAGGCTATTACATAGTGTGAGATGCCAATGAAGGACAAACCCATGACCCATATAGAGCGCTCCATGACTTAATGTAGGTCAGCCAAAGAATTCATATAGGAGAGTGAAGGAATTATGGAATGAGAATAAATAAATAAACATAAAGTAAACACAAAGGATATTTTTTTTATGTTTAATATTAAAATATGTTTAAGACAGATATGAATACTTCGCACAACACTGTGTACTACAGAAAAAAACAGAGCTGTAATATACTGTATCATTACTACATTACTGTACAGTATATACATTATATATTACATATTACATATGCATTTAATCTATGCAGTATATATATATATATATATACCGTATATATATATATATATATATATATATATATATATATACATATATATATACTGCATAGATTAAATGACTATCCAAATGTGGTATATACAATATATATACAATATATTTATATAAGTGATAAAGTGATAAATTATAGCCATTACAGCTATAGTAAATGACCTTATTAGTATTAATAGATAGATATTATCATTAAGAAATGTTTTAAGAAGGTTATTACTTCTGTCAAACAAATATCAATGAATTGTCATTCTATTACTGTATTCATCAATAGTTATAGAAATAAAGCACAACAGATGACAAGGTGGTGTGATCCAGCCCAAGGTCAAGCAAGGTTACCACCATTACCTTAGAGTTAATCTTTTAAAAAAAAAAAAAAAAAAAAACAAGACGCCCTGAAGTAATTCATTCCTCTTTTACAACACTTTGCACATGATTACACTTCATTTGGATCATTTTTAATCATTTACTTTGAATTTTGTAGAACGTCCACGAAACATGTTGCCTCCTCTATATCACTTAAATCCCAGTAAACTAGCTACAAACCATTCAAATCATTCTTTTACCTGCCTGTTTTTTCCCTGTCTTCCATAAATTCAGGGCATCATGTTACCCAGAAAAAGGTACATCATACCCCTTTTCAGTGAGTCTTATACCTGATTCTTGAAAATCAACGGATCATTCACCAACACCACTTGCACATTACAGGAAGTCGGTGGGAGTTACTAGATATATATACATATATACATATACTGTATATAAGCTTTTATTCCAAATACTGTTGAATGTGGATTACAATAAGTGAGACAGCTCACACCCTAAGACACTTTGATTCATAAAACTATATCCATCAGCCATCGGTCAAAATACAACAAATTTATTTTTTTACTTTATTAAACTTTAACCTGTATCTCCCACAAAACTCTGACTTTCGGAAAGCTCAACTGAAGTTTTGAAGCTTGACAACATTGTAAATATTGTCTGTTATTTGTGGTGAGGAGAGTCAGGTGGGAATCTAATATTAGCCAACACCTCCCCAGGGCTTCTTGTGAGACAGGTGCAGTTTTTAGAACCTGTCCTACCATCTTATACACATTTCTCTAGATGCACGATCACTGGGCCACAAAAAAGGCTCCTGAGTGCTGTTTCAGCATTTCACACATCCTGCATCCTGTCTACGCTTCTGTCAGTCCTTCAGCACCATTAACCGCATCACATAGGCTACTTCAGTACACAGGCTGAGCTAAGAAAACATACAAGCGCTAGTGGTGATGCCTGAAGCGAAAATGGTCAGGCTTGTTTTAGATAATAACATCTGCTAAATGAATAATTGTGAATATTAATTCCAGGCCTTGAAGAAAAAGGAGTCAGTATCCATATGCAAGGGCGTCATCTGAGCGCTTGTTCTTGTGAAAAGGCCTGGTTTGTTGGGCGTCATGTTTTGTCTTGCGCTAATAAAACAACAATGCAGATGGTGGGAGGAGGTGCTGATGGGAAAGAAGTGTGAAACCTTGAAAGATTTCACAGCCGTAATTAATTTTGAATCCTAGCGCAATTCTTGGTTCATCTAACTGCTCGTTCTCTCTCGCTTGCTCTCTCTCTCTCTCTCTCTCTCTGTTCCTATATGTACCCTTGTGGTCACTCAGAATGACACTTCAGGGACCAAGACAAATTACGGCCCTTTGCATGTTATTTCTGAGTATAAATTGGCTGTCAAGGATTTTTCCAGTGGAGGAAATTGGGGGTTAATTCATACATTTTTTAGGATTAATGAATGTGCTTTTTCAGCTCTCAGGCAGATTCAGAAGGGCGTCATTCAGGCGGTCATATATTCAGTAGCGTGTTAATTGAAAAGGAATCGGTCAGGATTGAGATTTGAGACTGTGCCTCCCAATTCATTAGATGCACCCTCTTTAACAAACCAATTCTAACAGCTGCAACTAAATATACAGTAGTTGAAAGCAATGACTGGCCCAAGCACCCAGCACTATTACTGACCGGGCGCACCAGAAAGACATTGGGTATATTGGGTACTTGCATTTAAAGGGGACGTACTGTACCAACACCATTATGACACGATTTTATAAAAGAGGGAATTTTATGTTTCGACTTATAAAAAGCCCCAGATGTTGTTGGTCTTTCGGCTGCTCCCGGCAAGGGGTCACTACAGCGGACTGTCCGGTTCGCACATACAAGCTTGGCACAGGTTTTTACGCCGGATGCTCTTCCTGACGCAACCCTCCCATTTTATCCGGGCTTGGGACCGGCACTGCATCCAGTGGCTAGGGTTCAGACACCGGCTTGGAATTCAGATGCAGAAAAAAAAAGCATCAGACTATGATGTCACTCACTTTGATGACAAACAGGAACTAACTGGCTACTTTTTCGACATAAGTTTAAGGCATCATCACGGCTGACCCATTTGAGATGTCAAAAATCCCTCTACAATTTTGCATCCTCTATATTTTGAGATCACGATGGTCCAGTTTGGTGGTGATCGTATAAATCCCCTAGGAGGAGTATACTGTATCAAATTCCATTGGGTGTGTTTTGCGAATGACACAAAATAACTGACTTCCTTTTGAGTAGACACCATGATAGGCAATGCGAAAGTTGTTCAGCTCAATGAGCTCTAATGTTTTCCCGGGGTTTCACATGTCATGTGAGGGCCCCATGCTATGCCCAGGTTTCAGGTTCTCAGGCGTCTTAATGGCAGCAGATTCCAACCTGTGTGCTGATTTTCATGACATTTTTGAGCATGTTAAGACCCCAAAAAGCCCCGGATGGTTGAAAAAAATCTTTAGAAGAACAAGAGGGCCCTTCACACACTATGATGTCATAGGCCAGTTGTCATAGTGCTTGAGCCCTAACAAAAGGGCCCTTTACAAACTATGACATCATAGGGCTGCTGTCATATTGCTTGGGGCCTAATAAAGGCACAGGAGACATGCTTTCTCAATCATTTGAGGAAACATTTGGATGATCACTTCCTCAATCAAGAGTTATTCTGTGTCTTTTTCAACAAATAATTCTACTTAACAGAGCAGTTGTTAGTCTTTCGGCTGCTCACGGCAACGGGTTGCCACAGTGGAATATCCAGACCGCACAACAACTTGGAAAAGGTTTTATACCGGATGCCCTTCCTGACACAACCCTCCCATTTTATCCGGCCTTGGGACCAGCACTGCATCCAGTGGCTGGGGGGTTTGGGCACTGGCTGGGAAACGAACCCGGGCCTTCCGCATGGCAGGCGAATCACCTACCACTGAGCCACCAGTGCCCTTAACAGAGCAATCCCACTAAATGCAGTGACCAGCTTTTAGGAACACCTGTACCCTTGTTCATTCATGCGATTACCCAATAAGCCAGCAGTGAAATGCATCTTATACTGCACAGATTTAGTGAGCCTGTGCCTGCTGGAGCTTCTGATTCCTGTTCTGGGCTGACTGAAGCTGAACCTGATGTGGCCTTCTACTGCCTCAAAGGTCGTTTTGCTGTACAATTATGATATTCATTTCAGCTCACGGCAGTTGTAAACAGTGATTATTTGAGATGGCTATTTAAGACCATAAACCAGTCTGTCCACTCCACTATGTTATCAATAAGGCATTTCTGTCCACTGATTGTTTTTTGCTTTTCACCCCATTCTGTGTAAAATCCTAAGACTGTTTTAGGAGACTAGCAGTTTCATAAATACATAAGCCAAGAACCATATGGCCAAATTTTCCCCCATTCCTCCCTAATGCTTAAAGTAAACCTTAAAGCTCTTGACCTGTATCTACATGATTTTGAAAAAGTGCTGCTGCATAAATGAGCAGGTGCAACAGAGTTCCTAATAACCTGAATGGTGAATGTATATGAAAATGCACCTTATTTAAAGGTTACAGTAGTCCTACAGTATTAAATTCAGTCTTTAGGTCCAGATCTGAGTTCTATTAAGGGTCAAAGGTTCGGAACCATTAGTGATAAGTAAATGACATATTAAACTAGATTTTATCTTCTAAGCAATATACATTCACGATTTAGGATGTCTGAGACAAAATCTATTCAAGCCTAGTGGGAAAATGCCACTGTTTGACTGAAATCAAATGCTTAAACCAAAGCAACTGTAACTTTAATTTCATCAGCTGTTAACATCAACATAAAACAATTATGTTTAGTCATAACCTTGGGCCAGGATCCCAGGGTCCAGGTAGACTAAAAAAAGAATAATTTATTAATAGGTGTAACATTTTGATTTTAAAAGTAGGAAACATGCACTTTATTACATCGTATTAGTGCATTCCTAATTTGAGGTGAGCTGGGACTTGATTCACCTGCCATGTGGTCTGGATCAGAACCGGAGTCTGGACTTAGAGAAGCCTCGCTGTATAGGGTCATGGGAGACCTGAAGGTTAACCCTATCACACACGCACCCACACACTAACAGCTCTACTCGACGTAGAGGAAACCCACCAAGCACAGGGATAATATGCAAACTCCACACACAGACCCAAAGGCAGGACTCGAACCCTTGACACTGGAGGTACTAGGCCACAGTGCTAACCACTTCGCCACCGGGCCACAACTGAGGTCAATTTGAGTGCAAAGGTTTGCATCCCAATAATCAATAAATAGATAAAAAGACTTATAAATAGACAAAATTAATAATAAAAAATAAAAAAAATACAAATTTTATGTGGCACCACACTGCAACAAAAACCTATTCAAAATATACTGTAAGGTAAAATGCGCAGAAAAATATTGTTTGAAAACAACCAAACATTTTATTAAGTTAATTATAAATATAATATTTTAGACATTTTTAGACAATATGTTCGTTTTTTGTCTAAAAATATTTAAGTGAGCATCTTTAACACAATGGTATTCAAAGGTCTTTTTGAAGGCCAAATATAGCCAAGTCGACTGGAGCTGTAAAAGTCCACCAAGGCAGTGCACTAATGCACTCTGTTACATAATGCTGAAAGCAGAAACTGCTTAAGAAACATATGTTAGGCACGATTTACACCTCTCACCTTTCTGAGAACTTGTTCAACAAGCACAAGGCAAAAGAAGGAAGAACACACATAACAAGAAAAGAGAGGGAGGGTTTTATGCAACGATGTTTGAAAACGCTGTAGCCTAAGCGAACAGCAGAAACATTTGGACTGTAATGGTATTTTCTGGGGTTTGTTTTGTGTTGTTTTTTAATCTATGGACACTTATTGACTTTTATTCTTCCAAAATTGTTCAGATACGTCCAGGTGTCGTTATTATCATAGTAGCATGGTTCTATTAATCAGACAGGCACGAACATGCTTTTGTCATCATTTTGGCAAAAACGATTGTTAAAAAATTCAACTGGAAAGAACTAACATTCACTCTCTTGCTGACGCAGGCAAACTCACGCCAAGTCCAGGTGAGATCACCTGGCCTACCCTGTGGCGTTTTGCACCATGATTACCCACAATCCCATGTCTCCCGCAGACACACAAGCACATGGGATCAGTGTGACACACAGCATGTAGTCTGGCATCAAGGGTGCGGGCATCTGTTTTTATGGAGGAATATAGTCAAGACAAGTGGAAATATAACGTATGATACGTCACATGGACTTAAAACAGAGAGAGAGAGAGAGAGAGAGAGAGAGATGATGATGTGAGAGTCTCTGAGCGGACAAACTGCCACCTTATGGGGAAAGATGGTAGTGGAGTTATAGAGTGCTCGGGATATTCGCAGTCTATTGAAATAACTGTACAGTATACTGTACCTGCTCATTCAGTTATGCAATCAGTCAATCATGAGACAGAAGCACAATACATACGGTCATGTGTAAAAGTTAGTTCCCCCTCTTTTAATTCCATGTGTTTGTGTGTAAAAACATAATAATCATCTGTTCGTTACATTTTTTTTTACTGTGCCATTATTTATTTAACAAAAATTATGAAAAAGCCAAAAAGAAAATAAAAAACATGTGAGCAATACTAAGTACACCCTTATACCCCTATCTCACCTACGCGGTTTCGCGCGGTGGCCGTAAGTGCAGTTCATTATGATTCACCGCGAGTTTTTGGCGCTGTGAGTACGTTTCCATCTTTCCGCGCGAAAGATGGAAACGGTGGGCCTCGCGGAAGTTTGCGGACCTTGGCGAACTTCGCGGAACGTCAGCGGAACGTCGGCGGGCAATCGCGGCAACTCACGGTGCCCGACACCGCATCTCACCGTGAGTCAAACCGCACAGGTGAGATAGGGGTATTACTGCTTCCACAGGATTTAAGACGGGTAAGGTACAGTAAGGTACTGCTAATCATCAGCCCTTCATTAATTTATCATCAGCCGGTATACAGAAATCTATAAAAGCAGAAGTTTTGGCAGTTTGCTGGTCTGGAGCATTCAGGCATGTGTTAACACAATGCCATGAGGCAAAGAAGAAGAATTGCTTCTCTAAGATCAAGAAAATGATCTTAGAGGAGCAATTTTTGCTGCACATGGTTATAAAACCATTTCCAAACAACATTCTACAGCGAGAAAGATTATTCACAAGTGAAAAGCATTCAAGACAGTTTCCAATCTTCCCAGGACTGGATGTCAGAGCACATTCACCCCAAGGTCTGGCCGTGCAAGGCTCAAAGAACGACAAGAAGAAAAAAAAAAAAAACAAGAGCTACATCTCAGACTCTACAGCACAATTAGAAGAAGAACGAACAAGTACAGTTTGCTTGGAATAAAGGAATCAAAGTTTTGTAATGGCTTACTCAAAGTCCAGATCTCACCCCAACTGAAATGCTGTAGCAGGATCTTAAGGGTACAGTGCATAAGTGAATGCCCAAAAACCTCAATGAAATAAAGCAATGTTGTTGTTATTGCGGCTAAAGGTGGATCTACAAGCTATTGCATCATGGGAGTACTTAGTATTGCCTATTTGATGTTTCCTTCTTGGCTTCATTTTTGTTAAATAAATAATGGCATGGTGAAAAAAAAAGTTATATGTTGTTATTCATCTGAGGTAGTACGTATTTGCCTTATAATGAGACCTGGTACAATCAGATGATTTTTATTATATTTTTACACAAAAAACATAAATTGTATAGTACTGTATACAATTGTAGATGTACAGTAGGTCAGGAACAGTTAATGTTCACATCAAACATTAGAATGGGGGGAAATGTGATCTCAGTGAGTTTGTTTGTTGAGTAGTTGTTGCTGCTTATTGGCAAATGGATAATGAGTAGCTTTTAACTGCCACAATGATGTGTAGAATTAATCTATCGTGTCACATTTTATATTTTAAGTCTCTCAGGTGTGTACTCTATGCTGTTCAGTTCAAATTGTTAAGCTGTTTTACCAATTATGGTGAAATGTTCTATTATTTAATGAAATATTGTGTAAAACTATACAATCACATAACTGTATTTTGTAACGATATACCTCCGCATTTTATGCTGTTCTTCTCAAACCAAGACTATCGTTGTGCAAAATAAGAGAACACAGTTATGCGAGTAAAAATAACCTTTATTTCTCTATATAATCCACTGCTACACACATGCACTTATCCCAGTGTTTCAATAGTGCTTGGATACCATCAAGGTAGAAAGTTTTCTCAGGATGCTGGAGTCATGATCAAACTGCCTGCTTCACCTTTGAAACTCTGGCCTCCCAGGAACTCCTTTAATCCCTTTTACTCTTTACATTTGCAGCAACATCAGGACTAAACGTGGAATGTGGCTCCCAGCCAAGTTCCTGTAATGTGCAAGTGGTGCTTGTGAATGATCGTGTGTACAGTTCCCTCTGACAGATGAGTCTCTTCTGCAAGTCAGTGACAAGTTAGCAAGTAGATTTTTAGGATGAAGTGTTCAACTCATTGAATGTTCATAGCAACGACTGCACAGGGTTCTGAATCACCTTGTCACAGACATACAGCCTTCTTCAATTCTAATAATAATAATAATAATCATTCAATTACTTGTTACATATCCCAGGTAGGAAGCTGCGGTCAGAGGATACAGCGCCCCTGGATCAGATAGGGTTGAGGGCCTCGCTCAAGGGCTCAACAGTGGCAACTTAGCGATTGAGCCGCCACTGCCCTTTAAAACGTTTGCACAATTCAAATGTTTTACTGCAGCTAAGAGTGTCTTTTATGTTAATTGTTAATTGGTTTTACATCTTCATTCATGATAAATTTCATCACAAGTTCATGAATAAGTGTGAGCGCTTATCCAAAACTGAGATAATTGCAATTGAAATGTGAAGGCATCAGGGACCAAAGATATAGTACAGTATAAATGATACAAGTCTACAACATTTGGATGGGCAAGGAGTGAGAAAAATTCCTGGCTACATCACATTCTAGTTAGCTCGGGACTGGACAAGTTTCAAAAGCTGCCAAGATTAAAAAAGGATTCTAATGGCAAAAAAATTAACACTGCCAAAATAAATGTTAAATTTAATGAACATCCATGAACCTTTACTATAGACAGTCCACGTAAGAGTAAAGACACCATTACATATAATCCACATGCCTTCTGATGTGTCTTTTCAATTAATCCCATATTGAAAATGCCAGTGTGAACACAAACAAACCAGGACTTTATACTAGTGAACCAAAACTTCATGCTTCATTCCAAGTCAAAAGAAGTGTGAACACACCCTAAAACTGAGAAGCTGAAAAGGTTTTCCACTTATTAGCTTTGCAGGTTCGGTTATCCTGTGCCAACTGTAGCATCAGTTTGCTGTTCTTTCCCTTCTACACTATGGGGGAAAAAATATCTGCGTTTTTCTTTAAAATAAAGACACAACACAAAGTCCTCTTTTTCATCTTACACCAAAATGAGACCATATCACCTTAAAAAGAAGTGACCGTTACCAAATGTCCACATCATATGTTTATGTGATCAGAGGTGTATATACAGTAGTACAAACTCCATTTTGTACGAAAGTAACACCCATGCATACATACTGAAGATACCCTTATTTCTGAAATTATGTGAATATCCGATGTGAAACAATCATAATTGTTGGCAATTTTCACTTATATTTTGCATTGTGAATAGTACTCAACTGAAAATAATAATAATAACATTTCTGCTAGCATATGTAATATACTAGGCTTTAGGTAAACATAAAAGATTAAAAGAACAAACTCTTGTCTAATGAAAATTCAGTAGTATACAGTACTATAATCTTATTATAATCTCGCTTGTACTTCCTCACAACCCTCACTTTTCTCATACCTACAAAATATGGTTATGGTGTCAAATCTCACAGAGCTTGGGGGGGGTGGGGGGTAGACAAAATGACAGTTTTTGGCCCTCCCTCAATCAGTTTCTTCCTCCAATGCAGTTGAACACAAACACACTAGTGCACTAGCAATCATGATGTGGAGTCACATTACTCTTCAAATTATAAGACCACAGCATACATGTAGAAAAGCCAAACTACTTACAGTATAAATCGCCAGCATCCGGTTTACTGTACATTACTATTTTACACTAGATGATAATTATGCAAACATAATTTTTTTTTTTCCGGTTTGGTGTCTCTCCTTGTCTGACTGCTGGTGTGCATGACAGCTCATTTCAAGCATACATGCTTCCCCATAGCTCGTTCTGTTAACACACCACCTTAATGACAAAATGCATTCTGCTTGTTACAAATACCTCTAAGCATTTGTTTGTCTCAAGCAGGAACTACCAGATTTCCAGTGTTTCTTTAATTTAATTTGCTTCATTGCTGCTGACACAGGCTCATATAAGCTAGCTCAGTGATGCATGCATTTCACTTCTAGACCTTCATTAGAAAACAACAAGGTGGCTTTATCTTTTCTCAAGCAGCACATTTGCTCGCTTCTTTTTAAGGCAAGCTCTGCATTATTTCCCACATGCAAAAAGCCCAGTATGTGTCCACATACACACTTTACCAGTCAAACAACTGGACACACCTTCTAATTCCATGCTCTTTCCTGATTGGTATAATTCCATATTATTTTATAGTTTTGAAATCGTCAGTATTGTTCTAGAATAACAAAAATGTTTATATAAAAGGCGTGTCCGAACTGTTCTTACTGTCTATATACACTCTACTTTTTGTATTTACTTATGAATTGGTACTCTATGTATTTATTTAAATAAGATCACATTTTCAAAACATAACCAACATCCTACTTGTAAAAGAATTGTAATCACAACTGATTAATTGTAAATATACCTTTCTTTTTGTAATAATCCAATAAAAATGAATAAATTTGTCAGTGGCAGAAAAAACTGTCTAATTCTTGAATCTCAAGTAAAAATGTATTACACGAAGAGTTAAATCATAAACAAATCATGTAAAAATTACACAAAAAGATGGAATTAATGGATCATGTGGTAGTTCAACTGTGTAAAAATTGCAAGTGGTAAATGTATTGTAAAAAACATCCAATATCACTAAATCACATGTAAAAATCACAAACAAATTAATTAAGAAAAAAAATAATAATAAAATAAAAAATATATATATATATTGTATAGAAAAACTGAAAATAAATTAGGTGTGAAGTAGTAATAAATGAATCCATAAATTAATTTTGTGTAAAAGAAAAAATAATAATGACATAATAAAGTCATGAAAATAAATGACTTGTGGAAAAAAATCCATTTAATTATTGAATAAAAAAATATATAAAACAAAATATATAAAATGTAAAAAATCACATAAAAAATTTATCATGTAAAAAGTGCATGAAAAATAATTGTCTGAAAATATATAATTTTTGAAAATGTAAAAAATGTGGAAAAATCACCTGGAACCAAAAGAATCATATTTCAAAACCGAGCTCTGGGTGATTTACCAGTCTCCACTGACATACATAGTAAATTATACTGTTGGACCAAAATACTGTATGTCTCACTGAAGTGCATAAACTTCTTTGCCATAAAATAATTTAAAGTGTTAGATAACAAATCGGCCAGTTGTAACCATTCATATTACCAAAATTATAAGAAATTCTTACAAACAATGACAATATAGCTACTAGCATAGTGGAGAGCTACAGTAGACATTTAACTAGAAGCCATCCCTTTATTTTGGTCTTTTACCCCAACCAGCCAACTCCGGGTTAGTAGCTATGGAAACATTTCACAAAAGGTTTCACCCAAATTCAAAGGCACCACAAAAAATATCCAATTAAGTACCTCTATCAGATCTTTCATACTTACTAGAGCCAAACAATAACTCAGGGTAATAAGTGTGGGTATACCGAATGCCCAGTGCCAATTTGGCCCTTACCTGTCAGGGTCGAGGGAGTGTTGACGAAGGAGACCAGGGGCCCTGCTGCGTTCAATGGTGGAGCCCTGGTATAATAACGGCGCCTCGTGCAGTTTGGCTTTCTTCTCCTGAGGGGCCTCTTCATGGCGCCTGCGCATGACCCCAGCGACCCCCGGAGGCACCCCGGAGCCCGACCCGCTGTAGAACCAGGCTCCGGACTTTGTGAGGATTTCCTGTTGTTTTCGGCACAAGTTGCATACCCACATCACCTGACAGAGAGAAAGGAGAACCAGGTCGGCCATGGATATTTCATTAGAATTTCCTTACATTAGTGCTACAAAGTGCAGAGCCATGAGGTGAGCAACACAAAATGTAATTAGGTGTTAAATGCTGTGGGACATCACAGTGCTGATTAGCCAGTAAGCTCAGTTCTATTGCACTCTTGAACCTGTTTGCACACTGCGCCTAGCTACTCTATGCTAATCACGGTTTTGTACTCTGGACTTCCATTTACTGAAAATGAGGATGAGGATGAGACTGCTGTTGTGGGAGAGACAGTTCATTAGCCTAACAGTGCAAATTTAAAAGTAAGACCAAAACCAATAAATCAGGATTAAGACAAGGTACCATCATTAGCGCTAAGTCCCACAATGAGCTGTCAGGATAACACGAAAACGGCGAGCTTGCGGTGGTGAGGTCAGCAATGGGTTGATTATACATATGCACATGAGTGCTGTGAAACCATGAACGGTGGGTCAAATGTTTGATTGAGTACATTTACATTTAGGCATTTGGCAGATGCTCTTAGCCAGAACGACTAAGAAAAGTGCTTCGAAGTTTCAGTCGTTGGATAGATCCTTTACACTGGTTACTACAGTAGGTTACTAACTACACGGTAGGTAGAATCAAGATGAGTAAGTCATCAAGAGGTGAATTTTTCCTCTGATAAACCCCTTGTACGTAGGTAATTAAGCTCATGTAAACGTGCATATACAAGGGGTGATCATAAAATTCATATTATCGTATACAAAAATTGTAATATTTGCATGAATTATGTCTCCGGAAATTTGTAAATTCATGAAAAAAAATTTCTTGTTTAAAAACCTCATGGTATGGTTTCGCATGATGATGCTAGAGGGTCAAAACCAAAATGGCGCACCCAGTTGAAAAAAATTTAAGTGTGTTGTTATTCGCTTCTCGCAAACAATTAGAAGGAGATTCACGATGAATTGGTTGCCATGTACGGTGACAATGCTTCAGCTTATGACACATCTGTAAAGTGTCACATACTGTATTGTCTCCTTCCTCTTCCATCACTTGAAGAAGGCACTTTGTGGCAGGTGTTTGACAACGACGAGGTGGAACTTTTCCTCAAGAGCCAAAAAAAAGGCTTCTCCAATAACGCTCCCCATCAGCTCAACCTTCGTTTGTAGAAGTGTGTGTGCTAGGTGGCACGGTGGTAAAGTGCTCGCCCTGTCATCCGGAGATTGCTGGTTCGAGCTGGTTCCCGGGTGATGCTGTAGCCTCTCACAGCCGAGGGCCTGAAGACAGCTTATCGGCCGAGCTCTCTCGGCCGGGTGGGATGGGAGGCACTTAGTGCTCTTACATTAATCACGGCTCTACAGCCAATCATGGATGTCTATGAGCTCACGTACCGTAAGCGGAATGAGCGGATAACGCTGAAATCCAAGTGTGTTACACAACCCTCAACGGCGCGTGAGTAAGCAGGATACGCGTGAGGAATTTGACACGACAAAATTTTTAGGGGGGAAAAGGACCGCCATGTAGAAAAGATCTCATGGCCAATGTTCGTTTTCATAAAAAAATATATATATATAGTTTTTTTGCAATACTAAATTTTTTTTTACTATTTTAACTGTTATGCCATACATTTATACACAACCTCTATGAAAATTTTAAAAAAAAAAGTAAAATCACAAGTAAAAAAATTTATCCATCCATCTTATAAATGAATTAAAATGATGTGAAAATGTATTGTTTAAAATTTAACTTAATATATGTAATATAATAATATAATATAAAATATATGAATCATGTAAAATAAATTTTAAATAGCGGAATCCATTGTTAATTGTGTAGAAATTGTATAAAAATCCAGTATTTTTTTTTTATTATGTTAAAGAATAATAATATGAATCACATGTAACCATTAAAAAAAAAAAAAAAAACATAATATGTAAAAATATTTTTTTAAATGTGAAACCCAACATGTAGAATATCTAAAAACTGTTTAATTCTGGTAATAACTATATTTTGTCACGGTGACAGAATGTAAACTTAAAATCTTCACCTCCCAAAAATATCTTTATTTCCTCTGCCTAATTTAGGCATCTGCTATAATTGTGTGTGTATACTGTGTGTGTGTGTGTGTGTGTGTGTGTGTGTGTGTGTGTGTGTGTGTGTGTGTGTGTGTGAGAGAGAGAGAGTGAGAGAGAGAGAGGTGGCATATGGTACAGCAGACTGTTCCTATCATTTTGGCAAAAATAGGCCAGTCTGGCCGATGTGAGAGACACCAGGAGACCTCCTTTGAAGATGAACAGAGACGTGCTTCACTCTGAAATGCTAACAGTGAATCAAAGCATTCTGTGAATGAAGTCAAACACGAGGTCTGTACGATCGTGTTTTTTCTTATTAGCGTTCATTAAAGCATTCCCTTCAGATCTGATAGGAAGAAGATAGGAAGGACATAGAGACAGATAAAGGTATAGAGGTGTATTGTATCTCTCTCTATTTTTACCTCATCACTTCTCCTCTGTTGGTCTCCCTGAATTTATGTAACTAGCCACCCTGAGTCAGTACATACAACATAACTGAGAAGTTCCAAGATACCACACTGGGCCTCAGGTAGTAAGATGGATAGGAAACTGATCCATTTGTAATTCATTTTAGGTGTTTTTACGCAAGGAAAATTAGTATTTATGAAAATAATGTAAATTGAAAAAAAATGTAAAAAATTGAAAATGCAATTTTATGTATATGTCTGACTCAGATGATACAATTTGTAGTAAGTTATTGGACTTTTTTATGTGGTCGATGCTATCACATCTATATAGCATATACATACTGTACATGGTGGCACAGTGGCTTAGTGGTTAGCACTATCGCCTTGCACCTCCAGGGTTGGGGTTCAATTTCCGCCTCGGGTCTGTGTGCATGTTCTCATTGTGTTTGGTGGGTTCCTAAATTGCCCATAGTGTTTCAATGGCAAGCTGGCAACCTGACCCCTTAATGGACCACAATAATGTTTATACAGTAGATAGTTTTCTTTAAACCTGTTGGTAAGACAAGTACAGTACGAGGGACATTTTAAGTCCAAGCATGACTTAAATGAAAGCGCTTTAAACGTGAAGCAGGAACTCTGGCATCCTGACAAAACTTTCTACCTTGATGGTATCCAAGCACTAGTGAAACACTGGGATGAGTGCATTAGTGTAGCAGGGGATTGTATAGAAAACTTATATGGTAAACTACTCTCATAACTGTATTCTGTACTTCTGCACGATCAAACATCCCGGGTAAATCACAGAAATTTTTTATGTTTAAATCAACTATATGATAACCTCACATTTCCGCTCATGAATAAATACTTTATTTCATTTCATTATTATGAGCTGTTTACTTATTTCTAAATGGTATTATTTATACTTTAGGCTTAATGTTAAGACCGTGTGATTTTTAAAAAATGAATTTATAATATTCCTGGCCATGGTCCAGGGATAGTTTTCTAGATATGAACCAATCTGACTTTCAAAATGGCAGATTTTCTGTCATGTCAAAAATATATGTTTAGTTTTATTTACAATTTATTGTCTGATTAGAGAAATAATGACATGAGTCTGTTATAGTATAGTCAGGACACTGTTGGGTTTCTGTACATACAGTATCATGACTCTGTGATTTTGAGCAGAGTGATTTACTATTAAAAGCTGGAATGCATTATTCATTCATTCATTCATCTTCTATACCGCTTTATCCTTATATTCAGGGTCGCGGGGGCCTGGAGCCTATCCCAGGAGACTTAGGGCACGAGGCAGGGTACACCCTGGACAGGGTGC
>JAQMYL010000019.1:6950701-6961470 GCA_030014365.1 Clarias pachynema
TAGCGCACTTTTATTAAAACCAATATAAATACGACAGTGCATATATGAGCATTTATTTTCTGACATAGTAGAGGAAGTGGAGCTTCCCTTGTAGTCTTAGAGCAGCCGCCACTGTTTAACAGTTATCAGGTCACATCATGGCTAAGGCTAATGTATAACGTGCCTCAAGCTAGCTTAGTCACCTCAGGATAAACACAGCGCTAAAAAAAATCAACAGTGCATACATTTTCAAAAATTTGACTAAACAGTATTATTAGACAGCAATGCCTGCAGTTACCTGACTTAATAAATGCTATGTAGTATTGCAAACAATACACTGAAAGCTTTTGACCAAAGTCATGAAATGGAAGTAAATATGCTGATTGTGAGCACAACAATCGAATGAATCTGATGGAAAAGAAGCAATGAGGCAAGTGTAACACTGAGAAGGTCTCTGGCTAAAATTCCACATATTTCATGAAGCCAAACAATCACTAAAAACTATTAGCAATTTACGGCTAATGTTGTCAATATTAGGTTGTCAATATTAGATTGAAAAATCCCAGTTAGCATCAGCTAAATGCTTAATGACCCTAGATTTCATTCACTGCCTGTATTGTTTTTATTAGCCATGGAACCTCTCTCTATGGCCCGAACCCTGGGACATAGATTCTCATAGAAATGTGCAGGAACAAATGCGATACTGAAAGGGAAAGAAAAGATGCTAACCACTTTGTCCTCCTGTGGAGTTTTCACAAGAGAGAGAGAAAAGGGAAGAAAACAAAGGGGAAGTATTGTGAGTAACATTAAGACACATATGGATTGTGCGTTTCAAGGTGCTCATTTTTATCATTTATAGTAAACTATTTTAATATCTTCATTATTGTGTTTGTAGTGAGACATCAGTTAAGACGGTGGTCTGGTTCACATACTGTATTGAAGAGAAAAAGACGTTGTTGCCACCTGGTGGCTATTAAACGAATTGCACAAACTTTCCCTCCAATATTCAGGCAGCCAATTAAAGTCTGCGCCAGAACTTGGTTTAGATGTGAGTGTCTTAATTAATCTTGCATTAGCTGCAAAAGAGTTTAAGATGTATTTTAAGATCTAAATAATTCTAAAATTTGACCCAAAAAAATTATAATACATGCTGCTTCAAATGAGGACATTTTAACGAAAGTGAAACAAGATTATATAACTGTGACAGAATAGAAATTCACTTCAAATTTGCAAATGTATATTTTTTTGTTCTGTTTGCATTAACACTGGAAAGCAAATTATTTTGCCATAATGCAAGGCTGCTAGAGTAAAATCTCAAAACATTAGTATACATCAGTAATGTTTTTACATGTCAGTAACGGGTATACATCCTAAATACAAGAGGTATGTTATGATATTCTGTAGTATATTACAACTTAACTGTGTTCATACCTTGTTGGAGCGAAGAGACACTCGCCCCCCACAGCGGGCGCAGAACTTGGTTTGGCAATATGAACAGAGGTGACCACAGCCATCAGCGAACTTGGTCTTGTGGCAAATTCCACAGATGGAAGCCTCGCCTTTCTGCTCCGGAGCAGTTTGAGCCTCATCCGCCATCTTCTTCACCTGGTCCTTATACGACTCGAACTGCTGGTGCAGCTTCCTAAGGGGGAAACGCAAGAAAGGCTGCGTGTGAGAGTACAGCAACAGAAAAACAAGCAGATGTGCAATTAATGTCCTTAAAAACTAATATACTGTATATAGAGTATATGCTGAAGTACTACTAGAAATACTAGTTTATTTAGATTCATTTTTCAGCTAATGCAGAGTTTTAGAACACATACTGCAGGATTTTAAGTGTATTTGTTGGTACCTATTGTAAGAAAAAAAATCACTAGAGAGACCACAATCCAGAGTGCTAGAGAGTCGCTACATGCATGCATGCATACAAACATGATTTTGATCATATGAATAACTATAGTATATTACATAAAATGTTATTTTGTTTGTTTATTAAAATATAAACCAAATTACACTGAGACCAATTACATATTACGTACTGGAGAAGACCCACATCTTTCACACACTCCTTTTTCACTGAGAAAAAGTTACTCCATACTTACACAGGTACGGTAAAAAAAAAGTAATCCATTTTGACTATCATTTCCTAAAGCATAATTTTTATAGTTTTTTTAGGTCAACTTTTAATGTAGCTTCGCTAAAACACTGACAGTATGATTATCCTGGGATCGCAACAATTTGGAAATGCCAAAACGTATTCAAATTGTCACTTTTTTTTCTGTATCATACATGCTGTTAGTCTTTTGGCTGCTCCAGTTAAGAGGCGGCCACAGTGGAAAAACAACAATATGGCAAATGTCTTACGTCACATCCCCTTCCTAACAGGGACCTCCCATTTTATGGGGGCTTTGGACCAGCACTGCACCCAATGTCTGGGAATCGAACCTAGACCTTCCGCGTGGTAGGTGAGAAACCTTCCACTGAGCCAATATTAAGATCCCCTTTGCTCTCTTCTGGGAAGGCTTTCCGTACGATTTTAGAGGGTGGCTCTCGAGATAAACGTCCATCCAGCCACATGGGGCATCAGTACTATAAGATCAGGCACTGTTATCAGGTCAAGAGACCAGGTTTGCAGTGGAGGTTTGGATTTCACCTTATGCCAAATGTGTTCAGTGGGGTCGAGGTCAGGGCAGAACTTTTTTTTTTTTGCACCAACTTTGGTAAACCGTGTCCCCATGGAGCTTGCTTTGTTTGCGGATACACTTTCATGCTGAAGCAGCTTTTTCAGTGCAGGGAAATTGCAATGCTTAAGTATAGAAAGATATCCTGTACAACTTGGTGCCAGAAACTGTTTCACACAAATGATGTGAAGGTCAAGGATCAGGTGCAAAGTGTATTAATGTGTGTTATCTGACAGATACAGAGGCCAGGCTTCCTTTAATAAGTCTCTACAGTACAAGCCACAGCATCTGTACTATAACTCATAGTAGAGAACTACTGTACGTAGAGGGATCGCGAGAGAAACACACAGTGCTAAAGAAAAGTAAAAAATATTAAACCACACGTGACATTAATGCAGAATATACGAAGGGTATTCAACTCAAACCGGGATGTTTGATTGTGCAGAATAACAGGAAACAGTTAGGAGAGTAAAACCCCCGTTATTTCAGTATATATAATCCCATTACACTAATGCACTTATCCCAACGTTTCACTAGTGCTTGGATAGCATCAAGGTAGAAAGTTTTCTCAGTATGCCAGAACCATGGTCAGACAGCCTGCTTTACGTCTGAAACGTTGGCCTCCCAGGACATCCTTTAATGGTCCAAACATGTGGAAATGGCTTTGAGACGAGGTTATGTAATGCGCAAGTGGTGTTAGTAAATGATTGTGTGTACAGTTCCCACAAACAGATGTGTCTCATGCATCCACAACCTGGGCATGACAGCAGTGGGCTACGAGACGCCTCGGCCAGGATCATGATTCACGGACGTATGGCCTTCTTTAAGACATTCAAACGTTTTACTGCAACTAAGAGTCTCATCGTTGTACTGTGAAGCCTTCTGTGAATGTCAATCGGTTTTATGGCTTCTTTCACGAGAAAGTCGCACTTTGACTTCTCATATTACCCCCATGTATTACAAACCACATAATAAAATAATAATAAACCATTTCCACTCATAAAGAGACACCCACATGGATTAAGTTATAATATTATCTTCTTAAATAATCTTTTTTTGTTCTTCTTCTTTAGATTATGATAGTCAGCACTCACGCTGCCTCAAATTAAACCTGCTCTTTTACTAGTAGGAGGTGTTTGCTTTAATGCCAAGCAGTGGCCGAACTTAATTCTACTTTCTCAGGTTCCTTGTTATTGCAGGCACGCTTCTATTTCAAGGCCAGCAGTAAGTTAACACCGACCGCGTTCACTATTTAATGCACAGCAAGTCGTGTGCAAAAGGTGCATTTGCACGGCAGCTAAACTTAACGATGCACGCTACGTTACAAAGGGCCTCTCATGTTCGGGGTAGGACGTCATAGCGTCTGCCAAACAATATAGCCACTATGAAAAGCAATACTTTAAACGCCTCTCGAAGCAATGCATTATAAAAAGCCAATATAATGCACAATAACTGGGTCAGGGGCAGCCGTCGTTTATAATACACCTTCTATTCATGACCCAAAAGAGCACATTATACACAGTAATTGTGTTAACACTGTTTCTTGTATGTACATGTATATGTACACTATTTATTATAAAATGATGATGTTCATGTAATGAAAAATTATTAGAAAAGTTGTTGAAAGATAAATAGTGTGTGTTTTGCCCTGATTATGATTTTGGGTATAAGAATAAATCTAAGGATACAACATGTTTGACTTATAAACTGATCCTGGATTAATCACCCACATCTGGCCAAAAGAATAATAATAATTCTAACATCATCCAGATGTGGAAAAGTTCAACACTATGTTTACATTCCAAGACAAGATAGCAGCAAATTGAATATTTTCATATTTTTCGCAGCAAACCGCTATATACGTTTATTTTAGAAGCTTTAAACTTTCAGGTTTTCAGCAAACCATGACACATAGTGGCCTTGTATTTAAGCAAAAGCCAACGTGTCATGACCAGCCAATCACATCACTTCTCTTCTGTCACATGATCAGTGTAGATGAACTGCTGGCTTTGCAGAACAGTTGTTGCTGTGAGTAAATTAAATGCGTTTAGTGGATTTGTGGAGACTTTTGAAGCTAAGAATAGGAGACTTAAACTGTTGTACTGGCATTGTGACAGCATTTACAGGTACGCATCACTTAACGACTGCAATGCGTTCTGGGAAATAGTACATTATGCAATTTGGAGGTTGTCCAAACACCATGTTATATACTTAACAAAACAACGTGGGATACTGTAGTGTCACATTCTGTTTCTGCTAATCCTAACACTGTATTTGCTGCATGTGAGAGTCATGATGCATTTACAGTAAAAAAGAAAATTAAGCATCTTATAACACTTAAAAAAAAACCTCTAAATGATTTGTGTACAAGAGACCTGAGATGGCCATGCTGTCCTCTCCACTACTGTTATAAACAAAAGGGACGACTGACGGACACTCCTTCGGTTGATGCGCGAACAAACAGTAAACAGTGTATGCCTGTACTATGATATGGAGCTGTCATCAAGTGAAACTGAAACTGGAGGAGGCGGAAGCTGATGAGGATGTACTGTACACTGAAGATTTTGTGTATTGCTTCTAATGTTTCTCATGATCTTCAACAATTGTTTTCATTAAACAACTGATGTAATTGATTTTGTGTGCGACAAAACACCACTTTTGTTTCCTAGATCAAATATGCTGTCACTACTTTCTATTTGACTCATCATGAAATCACATACATCATCATATACACACTTCATATGCACACACTTCATATACACACTTCAACAGTTGTTATCTATGTATGTATGTATGGTCTTATTTGAAACTCAAATTGAATTATGGCTGCAATGCGCGGTATCATGTTTCCACTAAAGATATCAGTAGTGGCATCTTTTATGCTGAAGTATGTATACATTTTTTTGGCCCCCTCTGTGTGTGTGTGTGTGTGTGTGTGTATATATATACGTTTATATATATATATATACATACAGTATAAAACCTTAAAATTGGCTTGTCTGTGCATTGATGATATTTGTAAATATATATATATATATATTTAAAGGGGCTGTAAGATGAGTAATATAACACATAAAGATGGTTTTTGACATTTTTGTCTGTCTGTTTGTTTGCGCACGCATCACGTAAAAACTACTAAACGGATTTTACTGGGGTTTTCCCAGGTGTATTTGGCCCAATTTGAGGTACCATATAGGCTTTGATTCATTGTAATCGTCCACGAGACGAGAAGATAAGATAATTTGAAATTTAAATGGAAAACACCCTTATATCATAAAAAATTAATAAACGTGGAAAAAATCATTAGTTCATCTCAAAATTCAACAGATGGCGCTGTACATTTTTTAATACGCACTTACTGTATGAGTGTATCATACAGAAATCTACTTAATAAACGCGATCTTACACCTTGATTCCGCGCACTTCATGGTAGCATGTAAATATTGTAGTTCATTCCAAAATTCAACAGATGGTGCTGTACATTTAAAAAGAAAATGTGTTTATTCCACATTATATATATATATATATATATATATATATATATATATATATATATATACTTTGTTCGCACTCATAAGCGCATTTTTAAAAAGGTACAATGTTTATATCTCCAGCCGTTACCAAAAGTTTTGAGAATGAAACAAATATAAATTTTCACAAAGTCTGCTGCTTCAGTGTTTTTAGATCTTCCTATCAGCCGTTACTTTGGTCCATGGTCACGAAACGCCCCAGACCTTAATTCCATAGAGAACTTGTGGACAATCCTCTAGAGCCACAAATTCTTACAAACTTCAGGCATTGATTATGCAGGAATGGCCTATTAGGATGTTCCTCCAGAAGTTGATTGACAGCATGTCAGGACGAACTGCAGAGGTCTTAAAAAAGATCTGCCAACACTAAAAGTATTGCCTCTTTGCACAAACCTAATGTAACTGTCAATAAAAGCCTTTGACACTCATGAAATGCTTGTAATTATAATTCAGTATACCATAGTAACATCTGGCAAAAAGATCTACGAAGCAGCAGACTTTGTGAAAATTATACACAATATTTGTGTAATGCTCAAAGCTTTTGGTCACGGCTGCCACTGTGCCACTTTTATGCCATAGATGTTGATAGTAAATCCAATGCATTCAACAAACTGTTCTGCTTATGCATGAGGACACACATTTACATATAGAAAGAAACACTCACAAATAATTTTTTCCTTTAGTATTTTCTTTATGGAATGCACTTTTGTGTAAGTAATTATTCGACTCATAGCTGGTTAAAAAAATGCCACACTGGCTCGAATGTCTTGACGAGATGTGCCTGTCACTTAAAACCCAAGTGTAAAAAAAAATTGACTTATTGGCCTTTCCGAAAGTAGGATACGTTGGTGGCAGACATCAGCTAAAACTGCACTGAGCAAATGAAATAAACTGATGAGTCACTCGTCACTCTCTGAATAGAGGTTCCTGCGCTCCTTAAAAACACATTCCATGCACAGAGCTGTGTGTGTGTCGAATCCTCAAGCAAAGCATCATCCCGGTCCATTTTTAGATCGCATGCGATTTTACTTCACATTTCATCGGTGTTACCAGTCTGCACCTTGTTATGAGCACCATAGCAAGCAATTACTGTCAGTTATGCCTTACATTTTTCTACCACTAGGGCTTTTTGAATATACATTGTCAGGAGGAGGTCTAAATATAGGCTACACACACACACCTCAGGCACAAGAATAACTCAGACCATTACATTCTATTCTATTAGTAGAAACATGCGTATTGTAGTGTTTCTTTCTTATCGAATGCGGTTGATGAGAGTGTGAATGTAAAAACGAAAGTCTTGAGTTTTGGGGTAGATTTAATTCCATCATTTCGCATTATCCGGGAATCGAACCCGGACCCCGATGGTGCAAGGCAACAATCTTATTCAATATAAAAACTAGTGGCCCACCTACAGTAGACACAGATTCAGCAGTTTAATCATTCTGATATCGATGTGCACTCATCATAACCCTGTAGGAGTCAGAGCTCTTAGGTCAACGGTCAGAGTTTGAGGATCAGACATGCACATGGCATCTATGCATTTTGTATGGCATCCCTCAATCAACCACAACCGCGGTGGAAACCAAAACCCGTGCCACACTCCATAACACGGAGATAAGCGCAGTTTTGGCCCCTGTGTTTGGCCTTCAACGTTCATTAGAGGGCTGAATTATTGAGCAAGGCTATCCCTTTACATGTGAACACACTTGGGTGTTAACCAGGAGAGAGAGCACGTCTACTCTCACCAAAACTATTTTTGTAACAGTTCGATCTATGGACGTTTTTCAGGCCACGTTGGAGTAGCTATATAACCAAAATGAGTACCTGGCTTAGTTTTGAGCAAATGGTGTGTCAAAGAACAATTAACTTTTACCATCTAACTTTAGCACAGTTTATGCTTAACTAGTCTACTGTATATGGTGATCATAAAATGCAGACACTTGCATTTTTATGCATTTTTGTTTCTAGACTAGTTGATTTGAAATTATTTGCAATGGGGGGCATGGTGACTTAGTGGTTAGCACTGGCCAGGTTCGATTACTGCCTCTGTGTGCATGGAGTTCGCGTGTTCCCCCCATGCTTGGTCCGTTTCCTTCGAGTACTCCAGTTTCCTTCCACAGTCCAAAGACATGCAGGTTAGGCTAAGTGGCGTTCTCAAATTGCCTGTAGAGTGTGAATGTGTGTATGTATGTGTGGGCCTGGAGATAGATTGGCACCCCCTCCAGAGTGTCCAATGTGAGCCCTAAATCTCCTGGAATTGCCCCCCACACACACTTTTTGAGTGAGTGAAAGTGATTTGAAATGTATTAACTCCCCGTCACACTAAACCACGTTTTCACTACACCCGCAAAATTTGAATGAATGCAGTAAGAACATGTACAACTTGGCGGGAATGCAGTAAAAACCAGTAAGAACGTAGTCTCATCTACCTGATGTACTACAAGCATGGCATAGACGGAAAAGATTGGAATGGTGTTTTGACTGACTTGTCATAGTGCATAAAGGGATAATTATTTTTTTTCTTCTTTGACTTAAATCAAAATTGAAGGTCATACATCTAGTAAATCACCAAAGGTTGTTATAAATTTTCCTGCTCTGCAAGAATAGATCATTATTACTGTATAGCTATAAGGGCAGATCGCAGGATCATACTAATACTAATATTAATATTACTAATATTAATAACATGGTGATGTATCCCTATTGTTAGATTCAGACACGACCATACCAATATATAATGATGCCACACCCATCAGGCTAAAACCAATCGGCCTCTACTCCTCTGACCCTAGAATGACTCTGGACATCCTGGTCACTCAACAGCGGGGATACGAGCAACACAGACCTGGAGTGGTTCCAGTGGCAAGCCATCGGGCAGTACCAGTATGCGGTGCCACCAAGCCGGGTCAGATAGCACTAAGAGCAGCTGTGACACACAGCCCAAATGTAACCATATGCTGCTTTCAGTCTCAACACACACACACAGGCACACACACACATACATTCACCTTAGAGGAGTCTGGAGAAACATAAACCAGCTGTCTGATACTGAGACCAAGAGTGACGGGTTCCAGTGTCTTCTACTATTGTAAGGTTTTACAGTATCTGGGTTAAAGTCTACAAAATGAGGGACGTTTTTGAGGAGACATGATGTAAGAAATGGAGGTGATAAGGCAAAACAATAACTCTTCTCCCTCACTATGAGGCTTGGATTGAGTTTTATTACCTTCCATTTTAACCCCATAAAGTGGTTTGCTAGACCTGTACACTGAAATTGCCACTGCTCTTGGCACGATTTCCTGGAGTGTCTCCAAAGTGTGTATACGATGCCTTCCTGATTCATTTAATTATATATAAAAATACTTAACATGATTAGCATATGGCATGTACCATCTCTCCTGTCAATCACACTAGCAGATCGTGAGCGTCTGTGAGCTTATGTATGTAAAAGAAGGCGGATAACCACTTTTGTCTAAGTGTGTTACGCAGAAAATTAATTATACAGTTGGCTGACTATGTCTCTAAGGAAGCATGCATGACTTTATGGAGAAATGTGTGTCATATGTGTCATATTACTAAATCGTCCACTGATGAAAAGAACCCACTACAGTATATATATAAAATTCTTTAAAGACTTTGATATTAGATAATTATTGCTGAGATTAATATGTTCAGCTAGCAACCCTTTTTTATCCCTAACTGATGCAGTGAGTAGCTTCTCATTTGTTAAACAACTACATCTGAAAGATGTCACTGTGTTAATAATAATATTAATACTAATAATCAAATTATTGGCTCACATCAAGCAAAGAAACCAACTGAAGAGATTTCTGAAATTACTGGAATGGGGTTAAGAACTGTCAAAAGCATTATAAAAACCTGGAAGGATAGTGAAGTTTGTGGAAGAAATGAAAAATCATGAAGGACCATGATCAGAGATCACGTAAACACTTGGTGAAGTTATAGCTATGTTTAATTTACATTTAAGCATTTGGCAGACGCCCTTATCCAGAGCGACTTACTGTACATCTGTATTTTCTTATACATTTGAGCAGTTGAGGGTTAAGAGCCTCGCTCAAGAGCTCAACAGGGACAACTTGGCAGTCATAGGATTTAAACCTGGGACCCTCCAAATCATAGGCCAATGCGTTAACCACTGAGCTATCCCGGAGTGAAAGTACAGTAAGAACATTCCCATTTCCTCAATGAGGTGAGAACTCACAAAACTGGGTCTAAACAGCTGTGTGTCCATGGGAAAACCACTTGTTAGCAAAAAAGTTTTCAGTTTGTTAGGGAGGATAAACTTGAAATGAGCACATCAGGGTAAAAACAGAAGTGCATGAAGTGGTGCTACCATCATACATAGTGGTAGTGATCATAGTGTTATGATCTGGTCGGTCAGGTCTAGGCTCAACAACCTTATGTGGCAATAAAATAAAATAAAATATATGTGCGCGTTCTTATCATACGACCGGGGGGGGATGGGTGGGGGGGTGTTAGCGTTCTGATCATAAAAATAGAGTAACGAGGCCATTTTTAAAATGTAAGGAGTAGAAAGTACAGATAATTGCTTAAA
>JAQMYL010000019.1:6972449-6982533 GCA_030014365.1 Clarias pachynema
TTTACACATTAAGTTTACTGAAAGTAAAAACAGTTGAAAGTCAGAGGACGTTTCTTTTTTTGCTGAGTATATATATGATTTACCGGTCTTTTACAATATGTGTTTACACACTCCGCTGCAATTTTTCCTTTCATTTATCATGCACATTGTGTCTAAAATGTTTTAAAGGAATTGCATTTACTAGTGCATGGATAATCCATCTGAACTAGCAGCATTACATCATAATCACGAGGGATTTTCTACTTAAAAAGAAACATTAATTTAATGTATGTCGTATATGAAGAGTTCCTCTGTGTTAACAATTCTACAGATTTGGACATTGGATTTTTCTGATGTGATTGCATTGAGCACAAGGTATAAGCTGCCTTAGCATAGGCTTTTACTAAAATAAGGCAAATCTGATGCATTAAAGAAGCTGAATGCGAGTGTCACACATACCAAAAATGTAAAGGAATAAAAAGAAAGATAAAGTTTTATTTTATAGATATATTACTTAAAAGATAAAGAATGCCATAAGGTTGTCTGATTCCTAAACACAGAATAAGAATATATTTCACTGCAATGTGATACACCTTATGAGAAGGATGTGAGTTCCTAAGCCTTGAGCCAGAACCCTTTTGCCACTGCTGTAAAATAGGTTACAAAGATAATGATGTAAATAAATTATATACATGTATACATTCAACTTTAGCAAAGGATTTACACTGGTCGGGGATTTGCATCTCAGTACAATATATCTCAGATGTAAAGCAGGACTAAACCCTTATGCAATGCCAGTCCCACCATGCACACACATATTCACACCTTATTTACACCTACACCGATTTAGCATCGCCAGTCTACCTACTGGCATGGTGACTGGGAGATGGGAGGAATCCAGAAAACCCAATACCCAGAGAACAAAAATCAGGATTGAACCAGTTACACTGAAGCTCTAGAAATCAATCTTTCTAGCAATCATACAAATAAAATCAAGTCCATAGAGAAATTCAGTATTAGCTATGGAATAAATTGAGAAATTTAAAAAATGATTAAAGGAAAAACAAAACGGCATCGGTGGCTCAGTGGTAGGACTGCACAGATTTGATACCAAGCCAATGCCCAAACCCAGCCACTGGGTGCAGGGCGACATTAGAGCCAGTTCCAAGCCCGGACAGAATGGGAAGGTTGTGTCAGGAAGGCCAAAGCTGTATAGAGATCAGATGGTCCACTGAAGCGACCCCTTAATGGGAGCAGCTGAAAGACCACCATTCAAATAAAAGCTAAAAATAAACTACACTTATTTATAAAAAATCATAAATATAAAAACATAATAAATAAAAAGTTGAAGAGTAACCAGATGCATACTCTGTGTTCTGCTAATAAGATGTACACTTTGGAAAAATAAAGGTGACAAGATAGTGTTTAAATTGTCAAAATAAATGAATAAATAAACAAACCATTTACCTTGGCAAAATTCAGGCTAAAGAATTATGACTTCTTTTTGGAACCATGATTATAAAACTTCCTTATGCAATATGGCATAGATGGATGGCACTAACATTTTTATTGCATCTTTCTTTATTTTAATCAACAATCAAAAGTTAATTAATTGATTCAAATCTAGAATCATGAAGCATATTTTTCTAATTTGTATTATAACAACGCTAAAACAGACATTTTCCATGTGGAGCCCATTTAGTAAGCTATACCACTTAGGCATTCCAAAAACACACAAGGAACAAGGTTTCTCAGAAAGTACAGAATATTCTAGAACCTGGACTCTTCAGATGAGTTCTAGCTCATCTCTTGTATTTGAACTAATAATGATCCTTGACCATGGACAGCAAGATTTGCCCAATTCCAAAGAGCCTACAGCCAAATTCCACCATCTTGCTTTCTCAACACTTTCCAGGCCTCAGCAGAATTTCGTCATAACCGGATATCAATATCAGTGGTGGTGTTGCAATACAAAAGAATCATGTAGATGACCTTTCTTTGGCCACAGAACTGTCCCCATGAGACTTACTGCCAAAACAAATGGCCTCAGTATCATTGATCTTACCAGTCCTCAATGCTCACAGTGTTCAACAGACTCTTTACATCATAGTACTTATTTATTCGTTCTTGTTCAGAACTACCCAAGCTAGGTGGTTATCATAATTACCAATTCATAACTAAAAGCCTTTAAACATACTGTATGCAGATGATTTGCTCTCAGGAGGAATCCTCAATTTTGCTTGTTTTTCTCACCAAAATGCTATGTGTATTAAAAGCAAGCATGACAGAAAGCTAGCAAGCTAGTTGGCTTGGAAGTGTCTTTCTAAAACCTTGCAAAGCACAAAAAAAAAGAAAGAAAAAGTAATACAAAAGTAATTTTACAAACCAATATGAAAACAACATAATTAAGATAAGAAAATTATCTCAGCTCTAATTAGCCCAGCTTTCAGCTTTTATCTCTATAAAAAATATACAGCTATCTACTGATACAGTAGTAGCAAGCCCAGTTCACTAACATTCTAGCTACTGCAAATTAGCATGTTGTTAGTCTTTCAGCTGCTCCCGTCGAGAGGTCACCACAGCGGACCATCTGATCACACACAACTTTGGCACAGATTTTATGCCAGATGCCCTTCCTGACGCAACCCTCCCATTTAACTTGGCTTGGGACCCAGTGGCTGGGGTTTTGTGACCATAAAAATGGTAGCTAATACTGTATAATGAAGGCAACTTTGCTAAAAAGGTACTAATCCATATGAAAATACTTTATTTTTTGGCGTAAATAAAATCATGATATAACAGGTTTACCTGTGGGAAATTCTAAACTGGGGAAAATATTATTGCACTTTTTTTCCCCATACATACCATATTAAAATTTCCTAAGGGAATAAACTCACTATGGTAAACTATAAAACATACAGTAGTATTACTGAGGTACTGATATTACCATGGTAGGCACTAGACACCACAGGACTTTATGAGTTCTGTATAAATAAGTACCATGGTATACACCAAATTATTTTGGAAGGTACCATAACAGATAAAATGGCACTGCAGCTACTATTGGAGTGCCAGTGTAAGTACCATGTCAACTGGTAAGTTACTACAGTGATACAAAGTTGTGAACTTAAAAAATACAGTGGTACCATACTATATAAATATTACCATTGTGGTACATAGTTATGTATCATACATATTTGACAGTATCTTGGTATGTGTTTCGTAGTACCATACTACGGTGCATTTACCGTTGTACCATAGTGTAGTACTATTTCAGCAAATAAGTACCATGGTACTGTCAAGAATGCCATGGTCCTATATACCATGGTACAGATATCATTGGACTACCATGGTTAAATTTCATTATGAGTATTTTTACCCAGGCGCAAACAGTATTTTTCAATCAATCAGTCATTCCATTAATTAATGAAGGCATGTTCAATATTTTAATGCTAATTTCTTCCAAACACATCCATAGCCACATCTACTAGATACTCTATACTGTAAATCTACATGATTGTTATTACTATAGCTAATGAATAAGTGTGTGCATGTCTGCTTGCCCTGCGTTGGATTGGTACCGTATCCAGGGTGTAACCTGCCTCATGCCCAGAGGCCCGGATATAGACTCCAGTCTTCCAGGACCTTGTACAGGATAATTGGTATAGAAAATGAATACGTGAGTAAGTGAGTGTTACTAGCTAACATTAGTCTGCCTCTTTATTTTTAAATAAGACATATTTATTGCTAGCTAGCAGCATTAAGCAAATGTACTTGTTGTTTTTTAATGTTAGCTAGGTAGTATAATGCTTTAAAATCATCTAAGCACTCATCTATCACTACTGAAATTAGCTATACAGAGTTAAATACATGGGTTAGACTAATTTTAACAGAACAATAGCACAGGCTTTTGTCTCGGCATACACAGCATTTTCGGCATATGAAGGGCAGAACAAAGTCGAATCGGATGCCGGCTAATTTGTGCGAACATCCAGAAGCCATTCAGGACTTGTTTGGGTCAAGTTTTTTTTTTTTTTTTGCATTTCTTGTAAGATTTATTAACGATGTAGTACCATGGGTCCCAAGAAAGAAATAGGGAGCCACTTTCAATTTCGTTTTTAAAGCAGCCAGTGCCAAAAGGAACCTAAAATAAGGTTTAGTGAGGTTTAATGTCTACGTATTTATCTCATATTTTATTTAATTTACATGTCTTGAATTATTTCACTTACATGTTGATTGTATTTATATGCAAAAATATGATTATAGTGGCGGAAGCTGGTAATATTGGTAATATTTTTTGGATGCATTGAACGGTTTATCTGCATTTAGGTTATTTCCGATGGGAAAATGAATTTTCGCCTTAAGAACTCGCCTCTGGAACGGATTAAATTAATATGCCGAGGGTCCACGGTATAACAATCCAGCCATTCATTCAAGGAGTGGAGATGAAGAATGGATCGCTGCAATGTCATATGATTCCACGCTGTTGTAAGGCAAAGTTCTGTCGCTAAGGCCTCCAACTTCTTGCAACCTACAGGCACAGGCATGCACACATGACAGGCAATTTGAAAACAAACCAAAACAATCAGCCAACAACACGTCTTTGGGGGAAACTGGAGTACCTGGAGGAAACCCCTGTAAGAAAATGTAAACTCCACACACAGGCCTGAGGCAAGATCCAAACCCCAACCCTGGAGGTACAGGGCTAGACTGGTACCCCCTGAGCCACCCTCCTGCCTATAACACAATATCTGCAAAGAATAACAATGAAAACGGGACCAAATAAAGCATATGGTGCAACATCTAATCAACTCCTCATCACAATGAGCAACAATGAAATCAGTAAGTGTTATCAAAGTACTTATTATTAATACAATGATGACGTATTATTAATTTAGTTGTATTGTGATTAAAACAAGTTCATTACATGGTTATATTAACCAGCTGTGTGGAATTTTTTTTTTATTCCCCGGAAGTGAGTTAATGTTTGCTCAGACTATGAAAGCCGCTGACTGGTATATTTACAACCCCACTCTTCATATTATATTCTCACATGGCTACTAAAGACTTCTTCGGCTAAAGGTACTAAAGGTTCTTTGGCTCTCACTGTCTGCGCTTCAATGCACTTACGTAACTGTAGTGATGTCCTGAACTCGGGACGCTCTGTGCTGCACTGCTCTGCTCTATAGCTCGATCCGTAGTTGTAAAATGAATCCAATGTGGGTTGGGTTTTTTTCCCAGAAGTGTGGTCAACAGAAAGTCTGGTTACGTTTGCTACAGTACATTCTTCGTATCATGGTAGACAAGTTGGTCTTTTGTGATTGTTTAGGTGTGGATATTGACTATCATGCACACGATTAGAACTAATAATTTGGTAGTTATTGCTGTTGGTGGTACTGTATATCACTCATACATCTATAAGGGTGGTAAAACAATACACCGAGATGTTTGTCCATTTAAGTACATTTAATCCTTTAGGGTGCTTTCAAACTAGACATGATTGATTTGTACCATGCCGCTCTCTCCCCACTGGCCAGTGTTCACATTATTATTATTATTATTATTATTATTATTATTATTATTCTCCATACTCGGGTAAACTGACACTTGCATATTTTCTCTCTCTTGCCACTCTCAGGTGGCAGTATGCACCTAGTTTACCTAATGTGGTACCTAATGTGTCTAGTAACACACTAAACACATCTGCCACTAAACACAAACAGAAGAAGAGAACGAGGAACTCAACCTTCTTGCTCTGCCTAATATTAATGATATTTTGGGGAAAAAATGGCTGCCTACTGTATCAGCTATGGCTGAGAATGTTATAGAGATTTTGGAGGGGACAGACAACAGCAGCCCACATGTTCAGGTACGATTGGCTTTCAAATCTCATTCGATGTGTGCCCAAGCACCGAGATCACCGTCTCCAGAGCCCAGAACATTTGTGTTCTCATTGATCAAAACGAACCAGACCAGTGAACTCAGGAACGATCCCAGGTTCCTAATGTCAAAAGACCTTACAGTGTTGGACATGACAGACTTGTATTTTTGTAATTGTAAATAAACAATTTTAAGCAAATAAAATAAATGTTCAAATGTATATTTCTAAGTCCCTATTTAAATTGAAGCCAATATATTATTTTGCACAAAAGTTGTCCTTATGTCCTATCCGCTATATAACAGAACGTGTCTAGACGTGATCCAACTTTTGGATCCATGCCAGCTGAAACATGTTTTTATGGCAAAAGGATAAAATGTCAAATGCAAAAAAAATAAATAATACATTTCCCAAAGATACTCCCTCAGCTGTTGCTTTGATTATGGTGATTAAGGTGTAGAACGCTGTAGGTAATTGTACAGCTGTATAACTCTCATAGATGCTCAAATCAAAACCGGTTTGAAATCAGGTGACAATAAAAACTATAGCATGTAATTTATCTCATTTTCAAATTCATAAATCATTCATACTCTGCGTACTGAGGGTGAGGGCATCATGGAATAAATGATAAACATGTTTCATTGTGTTCGGTTATAAATATTTCCTAGCACAAAGACTTCACCCTAGATTACCATTAAACTATACATCCTATTATTAAGCTACAACAGACAAACAGAAACATTAAACAGAGGCAGGAATTTCATATGAATATCCCACCGCTCTGTGTGTCACTGCCCGAGACAAAACATGGACATGCATGCACGGAACACATTATACAGCATTATTTGCTCAACCACTACATCTGATTTAACACCAGTGCTTTGAGGCAAACGGAAGGCTTGCTTACAAAGCCTACTTTTAAGCACTATAGTTTACATTCACTGATAGCCACATTAGCTATGTTTGGTTAAACGATCTCTGTAACACAATACGTCCACCTCCCCTGCCTCTGAACCCAAGCAGCTGCCCAAACGGCTTACAAAACACGCTGTAAGCGGAGAAGCCGCAGCAGATAAGCTAATTCAGTCGGCAAATAAGCACCCGATGTCTCCTGATCTCTCACTCGTGTGCATTTAGATCTGAACCCAGATTAAACTTTACTAGCACGTCGGTACACGCTGTTCTTAAGGTGGTGCATGCTTGGCTGATGGCGTTGATTGAGCGAGCACATGTTTAGAGGAAAATGTAAATCTATTGAGGCTTCAAAAAAAGAAAGGAAAAAAAAAACAGATATTATTCCCAAGGTATTTTTTTCAACCAACAACTACCTTCACTTTTTTTTTTAATGATCAGAGCTACAGTCGTTGTACAAGCACAATCATTTCAATGTACTGTACAGTAGCAATGCTTCCTTAAAAGTACTGTAAACAAAACACTTAAGTAAATACCTAAAACAAAAGAACTCATTCTGCAGATACAGGCGTTTCCTTTATACTGAAAGCTCAAGAAATGTTACTTCAACCCTATAGAGGACCCATCGTCTCGTAGCTGGTGGCATCTCACAGCCTCGCAGATGCAACTAAGTAAATGGAGCTTTAGAAGGATTTGTTTAAAAAAAAAAGTCGCTGTTGGAATAATTCATTCCAGATGCCTTTAGCTTTGATTATGGTGCGATGTAGCGGCCAGTTCATGTGTGAAAATAAATCATGATTCTCCCAGACCCACTCATTAACAGGTTGAGTCCTGGAATATGCCTCTGCCATCAGGGAAGAAAAACATATTGATGAGATAATCTGGTCATTCAGTGCATTCAGGACATCAGCTTACTTAATTTTTTTGCCACATAACGTTGCTGAGCCTAGATCTGACCAACTGAAGCAACCCTAGATTACAGCACTGCCTCCAGAGTCTTGTACAGTGGACACTATGTATGATGGGGGCATCGCTTCATGCACTTCCATTCTTACCCTGACGCACACACCGCTCTGGAATAGAGTCAATCTGGACTCATCAGACCACATGACCTTTTTCCATTGCTCCAAAGTCCAATTTGTTTAGTCCCTAGCCTGTGAGTTCTCATCAGTGTGTGTGTGTGTGTGTGTGTGTGTGTGTGTGTGTGTGTGTGTGTGTGTAAACGCTCTTATTTTCACTATTAAACAGTAGCAGTGTCATCTCCAATCACGGTCATTCTTGATTTTTTTTTTCTGGTCCCACTTACAAACTTGACAGTTCAGCACCAATGTGTTGGACAGCTCCTAACCTATTTCCAGTATTTTCGAATGTCCTTAGTTGATTTCTTCGCTCGATGAAATCATTTAACACTTCTGGAACAATGACTTTTTTAGGCCAGGCAGTGTACACTGCTGCTATAAATGTACTTTTGCTTATAACACTCCGGTTTCACTCCTTCGATTAGCATGAGTGTAAGCACAGCCGAGGATGACGCAAGTCCTCTCAGAACTCTCTAACGACATTTTCACTATCCACCCACCAATCAGCAGCTCTGCCTTATTTGCACACACACACACACACACACACACACACACACACACACACACACTCACACACACAGCTCAAGTTATCCTCTGTGTTACTTCTGACCCTACAACACTAAAAAAAAAATATTGCTGACAATTTATTATAATCACAGCCATCATCCTCTCACACTGTGCCAGAGTTTCTCTCTCTCCGTCTAGCTTTCCCTGAGTTATTACCTTTCTCTTTGTGGCTTTTCCGGAGAAATGACAGTAAGTTGGCAAACACTGAGGGTTCTTCCTGTCTTTGCTCTCTCCCAGGATTCCGCAGGTTGGAACACAGCCTGGTTATGAATGTGCATGTGTGTGTGTGTGTGTGTGTGTGTGTGTGTGTGTGTGTGTGTGTGTGTTTTTACAATCAGGCCACAAAGTATTCAGACAATGACACAATCTGTCCATTTTCACAGGCTCAAAGGTAATCACACATCCAAGGATTAAACCATTTGATGACCACTTGTGGGCTGTTTCTTACTTGTTTCATGACAAATTGATAAGACGCTTTGACTTTTGCGATTGGCAGCTGTTCATGGGAACAGGGTACAGGGGTGCCAATGTAAAAGGAGAAGGCTTTCATTTGGCTGAATAAAAATAGACCTATCAAAGAGTGGCCAAATCAACAATTTGATTAGGATGAGCTCAGCAACACAAAATGGCCATGAAGACCAGAGAAATCAGCTAAAGTGGATGATCACAGAATTCTTTCCTTGGTGAAGGAAAACCCATTCCCATTAAGAACTCTACTTTTTGCTTAGATTCAGTCAGATGCTGCAAAACTCCAGGACTGCACTTCACAGTACAGATGGATAATGATCCAAAACGTAAAGATAACACAAGACAAAGACCTGGATTATTTTTAAAAGGCCATATCAGTCACCTGACACAGAGGTGACATTAAGGGGGGGTAAATAAGGATTATTCTGAGGGCCACTGAGTTTCCAGGTGGCCCATAAAAATGCCCCGATCTGACCTCAACTCAATTGAGCTGGTTTTCACTTACTGAGGACAAAATCGAAGGCATAAAGTCCTACAAACAATCAGAAACTGAAGACAGCAAAGCAACTCAAAGAAACTGAGCATTTGGTGATTAAGATGCATTTCAGACCTCAGGCAGTCACTGATTGTAAAGGATGTATATCCTTATTTAATTATTAAAAATAATCATTTTATTTATAGTTATGTTAATTTGTCTAATTACTTTTGAGGCTGTAGAAAAAAAGGGGACTGTGTAAAACATTGTCTGTAATTCCCAGACGGTTAGGGCATCATTTTTGTTAATCAAACCTTTGAAGTAAAGCTTAAAGTCTACGCTCCAAATACATCAAGAGGGTGTACAATGAGGAAAATTGTTTCACTGGCCAAATACTTATGATGTGTGTAAGTTTGTGTGCTCATTCATTCTTTTATTCATTCAATCATCTTTTATACCTGGACAGGATTCCAATCCACTGCAGGGCATACACACACAAAAACAGGCAATTTGGGAACGGCAGTTATTCTAACCTAACCTATGTCTTTGGACTGTGAAAGGAAACTGAAGCACCCGAAGGAAACACACCAAGCACGTGAGAACATGCAAACTCCAAGCACATAGACGTGGAAATCGCAAAAATCGAACCCTCGACCCTGGATGCCACAGTGCTGCCTGTTTGTGTGTGTGTGTATATATATACACAGTATACACAGTATATACAGT
>JAQMYL010000019.1:7000897-7017304 GCA_030014365.1 Clarias pachynema
CAGATAGTGCAGATAGTTTATGTTCACATACAGCTACATGACACACTGCATGAAAGATCATATTTGAAAAAGCATAACAGGGGCACTTTAAAATAGTATGTGTGAATGAGTTAGGATAAACATACACATGCAATTCTGTTATAGAAGAGTAACCAATACCTTCCTACCAATCAGAATGGTGATATGGATGACAAACAGCTCAGTGGGTATATACGTTTATAAAGAAAACAACGATCCGGATCTCCTCACTCACCTGCTGTGGCCGCTGTTTTTGGGGAAGATGCGAATCGTCTTGTCAAAACTGGCCGACACAAACTCTCTCCCTGTGGGCGAGTAGTCCAGGTCCAGCACGGCGGAGACGTGGTCCATGTGTATCGTAACGGGTGTGTCCAGACGCCTCATATCATAGCTGTACAGACTGAACAAAACGAGGGTATAAATGCATGAATGTGATGCTCGGCATCTTTATGTCGATACTAAAGATCATGTGACTCACTTATAATCCTCATTGGAGCATGTGAAGTGGTACGCCTCCATGGGGTTCCAGCAAAGTGTGTTACTTCTTAATTGCATTACAACCTGGAACAGAGGACAGTGTCCATCATCATTATCATAATAATGAGAAATAAAACTGCAGCAGTCGTGAAATATAAAATTAAAGCTTGTTAATACCTTTTTAAGCGGAGTCGACTCTCGCATGTCGTACAGTATGATACTTCTATCTGAAGCGCAGCTGGCAAGGAGCTCCGTCTGCAAAAGTGTCCACGGTGTTAGCTTTTTAATGTTAAATGTTAGAGGTGAGTACACCGGACCATCGCACTCTGTACATCCCATTCTGGGTTTAGTCTCCTTAACTCCCACTCTTCTGGGAAGGCTTTCCACTAGATTTTGTGTCAGTGTTGTGTGTAGTAGAAAATAATCTAAATGAGACTAAATGAGGTGTTAAATACAACTCAATAATTTGTGCGCGCGCGTGTGCTTATTTTACCTCTATGGGGTTATAACGAACACAACTGAAGCTGTCCACCCCCCAGCTGAAGGAACGAATGGGGCTGCTCCTCTGCTCGTCCCAGATATCCACCGTCTGGCCGCATGTTGCGAAAGTGCCTTCGGTCTGGTGATGATCAATGCCAGTAGATACAGTCTACGAAAAGAAATAAAAACCAGCAGGAGGCAATGAAAGAAGTGTTTTTATCGTCACTTTGGTCTGTATTCTCTATGTTTCATGGCGAATGTTCATGTACTAAATACGTTGACTATCGATCAAATTAAACAACCAACCAAAATACTACATAAAATACGAAGATCAGGCTCATCAGCATGTGCAAGAAAAACGTTTTTGAACTAATAAAATTAGGCTAACCAAAAGTTATTGAAGGTGTATGAATTATTTTGTTCATTGCCCCACAGCCATTACAAACAGTACAAAAAAAACAGCTGTTAAATTTGTCTATTCACTAGTCACAGTTAAGTTACTGACCTGCATTAAGCAAAGAAAATAACAAGGGAACAAATACTGAAAATAACTTGAATACTTAAATCATGAATTTAGACCACTTAAGCACTTAAGGGTTTTTGCGTTGCAAAAATATTGACACCTGAAGTCACAGGTACAATATGTTTATTAGTGAAAGTAAGAGCATTTTCATATTGACAGAACGTAAAGAGAACTAAGGATTGGATCTAAACGGCTGTGTGTCCATAAGAAGGAAAGCTGTTAGGTGAGACTAATCAGAAAAAAAGACTTTAATTCACTAGGGAGCATAACGATTGGACTTTTTAGCGTTGGAAAAAGGTCATGTGGTCTGATGAGCTCAGATTGACCCTATTCCAGAGCGATGGGCACGTCAGGGTAAGAAGGGAAGCACATGAAGCGATGCACACATCATGCCTAGTGCCCACTTTACAAATCTCTGGAAGCAGTGTTATGATCTGGGGTTGCTTCAGTTGGTCAGATCATAACATTATGTGGCAATAGAATAAAGTCAACTGATGACCGGAATGTACTGATTGAATAGGTTCTCTCATCAATAGTTTTTTCTTTCCTGATGGCACAGCCATATTTCAAGACTTAAACTGTGAAAGAGTCGTTCTGGGGTGATTCTCTCCCCACCCATCTCTCCAAGAGTGCCACATACACAGAATGACACAGCAGTTCAGCTTCTTGAAACGGCTTTTCAATCAGAGAGGCCTGAGGAGAATGGGCCAAACTGGTTCAAGTTGACAGGAAGGCTATGACCATGTCTCATAAACCATTCTTGGTTATACACTACACCCATGGTGAATAGAAAAGTATCTCAGAACAGGCCAATAGGCTACAACCATTCTAAAGAGGGTCGTGAACTTAAACACTTCTGATCTGAATCTCCTTTTTTTTTTTAACATGGCTAAATATGATAGATAATTTCCTATGTAGAAATGAAAATCATATACCTTGCCAAGTATAGTAGTGATCGGTTCCTCTCTCACACCGTAACCAGGGGGCTCCATGCTCCATTGCTTAATGGTCTTATCGTCTCCTACCTACAGAAAAAACATTCAGAAAAATACAAAAAAAGATTCCCGCACCATATATGACACGTTACGTCAAAACGTTTAAACTAGATCAGAGATCAGAAAAGGTGCTTGGCCACACGGACTCAGGAGAGCACACTGACGTACCGTGAAAAATGAAGTCCCGCAAAAGCGCGAGCACATTCCTCTGACGAAGCCCTCGTGAGCTTGGATCGTCCTCAAGCATTCCCTCTTGCTCAGGTTCCAGACCTTTACCTATCAAAAACGTTACCCAAAACCATGTTCATGACCAAAGTCTGATTTGAATACGTGAACGGGTTTGAATCTCATTGCAAAATAAAGCTTGGACGCTTTCGAAGATAATAAAGATTAACTCAATGGTTTTATAAGCCTGGTCCTTGAGTATCCCTTGCTCTGAACCTTTTAATGTTTTCCTCCCATCACACCCACGTCTAGTCAGAAAATGCTGTTAATTATCTGAGAACTTAAAGTATACTGGATTTGTTAAAAGATTTGCAGGAAAGGATAATCAGGATTAGCATGTTTTTTTCCTTAAAATTTTTAGAATGATGCTGAAAAGTGGTATGTACTGTATACCTGTCCATCGCAGGCGCCGGACAACACTGTGGACAGACTTTTTGCGTGCTTGGCGATGCAGCTGATGCCATCTCTGTGACCGTCCAGCGATGCCACAAAGGGCTTGGCGAATATCCGATCGAGCTTCGTGGCATTCAGGGCTCTGGTGTACTCTCTCGGCACCTCGAACGGGTGTAGAGAGGGATCGTAATTCCTGGGAACTTTAGAAAAAATTCTTTTTTTAAAAAATGTATGAAAAAAAATAATCAACCAAACTTGACCTCTATCAGAACCACGTAACGTAATCCAAGACGGATGATAACGACAAAGTTAATGAATTAATATGGTGAGATGAGATTTTTAGTAAGGAGATGTTTATTTAACACTAGCTGAAGTACCCGGCGTTGTCGGGGAAAATAGTTTGTAGAAATAGTTAAGAGGTTAAAGTTAAAAATAAACTGATCAGCTTTAATTTAAGCAATGATCATTTTATTTCAGGTTGAAGCCCATGTACGGTACATGTCTGCCTGTTTTTCTGTACGGCAGAACTCTCTGCCTAACTTATTAATACAAAGAAATACAACTTTGTACTTTGTTGAGTATCTTACACATTGTTAAGCTGCACTTCTTTCGTCGTCAGCCAAATACACTCCATGTTCAGTAATCGGAGAGTGAATCACAAATGAGAAATCGAAAAAGTAGATTGGATAAAGCTTAAGTTTTGTCTTAAAATGACTCCAGCGTGTTACAATTTACTTATACAACTTCAATGTGAAAATATTAAGTAATCCCAGTACAAATATTCAGTTTAGCTAATTAATATATATTGGTGCTGGTGTGTGTTTACATTCATATATCTGGCACATAACTCTTCATATCGCATATTTTAATGCAGGTTAAACTTCAGGCAGATTTCAAAGTACAGCAAAAGTGTCATTAAATTCTGTCCAGCCTGTTTTGTGTGATGCTGTGACAAATTCTATTTTCTAAACTGGTTTCGGGTCCTCCAATGTATGAAACATAACGATGACATTGAAAGAGTGGGTTCTGACCAACATAGAGACAAAACATTTATTTAATGTATATAGCTAGATTAAGGGAAGGAGTCTCCGTTTTCAGTGCTTTATAAAAAAGTGTGATTTGCTCTCTCTCACTATAATATGACCAAGTGTGATATATAAAGTAAACGGCTGCTGTAATGTAAATAAGAACAGGAATTTTAAAAAGTCTCCAAAGCCTTAAATGCAGCATGGAACAACACACACAAGTACGTACTGTTAGAGGAAAATAATCAACGACAGGGTGCTGTAATAAAGTCTGACTTAAGGCAGAGCAAACCTTACCACCCTGACCGTTTATTTAAATCCCGACCCTATTCCAAACCCTATGCACTAAACCCCACACACTATCTGCACGAGAAGCCTGCGACGTTCAGCCCTCGTGCGCCATTAGCTTAGCATAGGCACTCCACTCACCACGCTGGATATCTCTTGACGTCTCTCGAACGTAATCGTCCGGGTTCCGACAAAGCACTTTCACCTTCATTGCGCTTTATAACGCGCTTGCTTTTATTATTATTATTTTTGTTTTTAAAACAACGAATAATGTCTAAGTCAATAAAACAACCATAACCGAATCATGCGTGTTTATATGACGCGTATGGAGCGCGCAAGTCACGTGGTGTCCCATACGCATTGTAGGATAGACAGACCGACGAAAAAAAAACGGCGCTGCTGCCCCCTGTTGTCTGATCTTAAGAAGTGCATTACGTTCTCCAAAGAGTGCTTGTTTGTGTCCCCAAATAAAACAAATGCAAAATACTGTATATATTAACTTTTCCTTTTAAAACATTGCATGGATGCATTTATAGAGTTAATTTAACAATTATCTACACTGTGATGTGAATCAGCTTAAAACCAGTGAATGCATTTACTTAGTCTTATTATAAAATAAAAGATTAAATAAACCTGGAAATAATCTAATATGTACATATTATAATATGTAATAATATGTATAGAAAAAATACTGTTACTACAAACAGTGAAATCTGAATTTTTAGAAAAGGAAAAAACAAAAATACCAAAAATATCCTGAATATACAGTACATGGATGAGCAATTTAACATAAATAAGTAAATAAATAAATAATAATATCATGATATATTTTATGATATGGTTATTTCTGCGATGCATTAGATAGATAGATAGATAGATAGATAGATAGATAGACTGACAACTGAATACAATAACAAAAATTGTGAAAAACATAACCGAATGTAAAAGTCTAAAAATACATTATTTACATAGATTTTTATTTAAATGGATTAACTAACACCATTAAATAAAATGGCGGGAATAAGTTGATGAAAATGGACTCAGATTCATACAATTTTATTATCTATTCCCCATGTTTAAGAAAACCCATATGCTTGTGCCAGCATATTGATATTAAAGCATCACCCTTAATAAAGTATAATAATAAAAATTTTTAAAAGCCCATATTGATATTATATTTGGTATTTGTTAATACACTATATTGTCAAACGTTAGTAAACACCTGAACATCTCTATCTTTTCTATCATCTTATCTATATCTCTATTTATATTATCTCATCTATATCTTAAAATGCCACATTTGCCTTTTTTTACGAGTTCTGTAGTAACATAGTGGCGTCCTTTAGAGGGCGCGCTTACACACGGACTCGTCATTCAGCCACATTATAATTATCGGAGAAGAAATCGCTCCCTCTTCCGCAGGCAGGCTGTAGTAACCAGTGAAGGTGTGTGTGTGTAACTTCACTGGGTTTAGATCATGGAAATCCTGGGGAGCACGTTTGATGATTCGGTATTTGAGGAATCGCGGAGCAGGGATTTACCCACAGATCTTCCCTCTTATACACCTAAAACCTGCGAGCCAGAGGTGAGCAGCTGCATCACAAAGATTACTGAAATAAGTCAAAACAGCCACATTTTATACGATATTCATTTAATATTTGAGAGGCGGTGATGATTGTTCCTTTAATACTTGAGGCGGTCAGGACTCTTCCTTTAATACTTGAGGTAGTGATGACTGTTCTTTTAATATTAAAGGCAGTCATGACTATTTCTTTAATATTTGGGAGCAGTGATGACTCTTTCTTCAATACTTGAGGCAGAGATAACTGTTCATTTAATATTAAAGGCAGTGATAAATGTTCCTTTAATATTTGAGGCGGTCACTTTTAATACGTGAGGAGGTCATGACTGTTCTTTTAATACGTGAGGCGGTCATGGCTCTTCCTTTAATACGTGAGGCGGTCATGACTCTTCCTTTAATACGTGAGGCGGTCATGACTCTTCCTTTAATACGTGAGGCGGTCATGACTCTTCCTTTAATACTTGAGGCGGTCAGGACTGTTCTTTTAATACCTGAGGCGGTCATGACTGTTCCTTTAATACCTGAGGCGGTCATGACTGTTCCTTTAATACCTGAGGCGGTCATGACTGTTCCTTTAATACTTGAGGCGGTCAGGACTGTTCCTTTAATACTTGAAGCGCTCATGACTCTTCCTTTAAAATTAAAGGTGGTGATGACTGTTCCTTTTATTTAATGTTTGGAAGGAGTCACCAGTGTCACTGCTTTGTTACAGAGTTAAAGCTTTACATTTAAGTTCCTGGTTCATTGTTAATAAAAGCTAATGATTTAATATAGTATAATTTTCATTATTTATTTTTTTTTAAATTGTAAGACTGCGTATGTTACAAAAATATTAAATAGAAGTAATAAAACTTGTGACAGTGTTAAGCGCTCACCTCAAAATGTTGAGTAAAAGTGATGTTATTAAATTCGGCACATAACTGTGCACATAACATCAATTTTACTCAACATTTTGATTTGAGCGCATACCACTGTACCTTCAGGCATTCGGCAATTGTACCCAAGGATAAACCAGACTTGGGGTTTACCTGTGGATGTATTTTTATTAGATTTAGTATTTTGTTAATACATTCCTTTTTGTCTCCTTTGAAATAATGTTCTGGGTGCATTTACTTCCTGTATTTTTACTGTATTTTAGTGGTTTTGTCACCATGAAAAATTCGAAGACAAGCTAGATGAACAGAAAACGATGAAGTTCCGGGCGGATCTGAAATACAGGAAAAAACAATATCAGGTGCGTCACTAATGTAAAAATGAACAAATATGTTTTATATTGTGATTTTTGATGCAGTTTACACAGTGTGGCTTCTGGTTGAATATTTGCAGGAAGCTTTAGAGGACTACACGGCATGCCTTCCTCTGGTGACTAATAACAATCTATCTATGAAAAGAGACATGTTGGAGGGAATAGCTCGGTGCTACAGTTCTCTGGGAAGGCCCAGACAAGCCCTAGAGATCTGCGAGAAACTGGTACGATACAATATATCCTTGTGAATTGGCATTAACAGTAGACCCACTACAGAGGTGTCAAATCTCAGCTACAGTGACATCAGCCACAGTACATTAATGAGTTATTCTTTCTAGTAACAGCATTAAAGTTCACACTACAGTGGCCCGTTACTGATTCTCTCTTCCGAATTGGCAGAGGAACGAGGCGACCAACACGTGCCACCTGACTTGCGTCCTACAGCTGGAACAGAGCGTCCACGACGGCTGTGGAGACACGACCAGCAGCATCTCTTGTCTGAAACAGCTTTGCTCTGTTCATCCTTTCAACCCTTGGCACTGGATGAACCTGGCCATGAGTTACCAAACCCTGTTGGAGGCGTCCACCTCCCTCGAGGACCTAAAAGACACGTCGGTGGTGCCACAGGTCCTTATTCAGCGGCAGGAGAAGGAGGAAGTACGGCTGAAGGCCTGCATGTGTTTAATTAGAACAAGGTCAGTCTGGTAGCATAGAGATTCATGAACAAGATGAATTATTTAAGAGAACATTTTCATACATTTCATTTTTCATATTTATTTAGACCCATACCAAATCATAATGCTTTTTTAATTTATTTATTTTTATTTATTTTTTTATTAAAAGGTAGCACATTCTACAATTAGATAGATGGATATATAAATATATCTATAGATAGACCAAAAAACTTTATGATTTATTTAAAAAATTGTCAAGGGGTCATTTAAGAGCCCAATGATTATTACTGAATTATTACTGAACTGAGTCAATTGTTCTGACTCACCAAAAGGAACCTATCCGTATTATTTAATAACCCTGAAACCTAATTAATGTACATAAGTAATTGCATACGACTTTGACGCTGCTGCTTTTGCGTTTTAAGGCTACTGATTGAAATACTGAAGATTCAGCAGTTTTCATTTGTCCTGGAAAGGAGCAAGAAAACCCTTCAGGCCGTTGAGGCGACTCTGCAAAAGATGAAGCTTAAAGAGGAAACGTTGCGCCTCATTTCTGAGGTAAAACACTGACTTGGTAAAAACTTGGTAATAACTAAAACACGTTTGGAATGCATATGTATTATTGGTGATAATGTTTGATTTTTGGAAAAAGGTTTGCGGGGGGGAAAAAATCCATAGTTAAATGTAGTCAAACTAGTCTATGGACTTTTTATGTAGTTTTATGTCGGTACTTAAATAATCACTTTTGATCACTTTTGTTTAATTGTCCCTTCTGACATGTCTTGGACGTTTAGGTTGAATTTACTATCCATAAACATGTTGGCCAACATCTGTTTACGGCTATATACATCTTAAACATCTTTACAACTTTAATTTGGTTAAAGGTTTCGGACACCTGACCATCTCACCCAGACGTGGGTCTTTCCCAAACAAAGTTTGAAGCACACTGTTGTATAGTCGTCATTGTATTCTGCCGCATAGCAATTTCACTTCACTGGCACTAAAAGTTTCAATCCTATCCTAGCATGACAATGCCCCTGTGCACAAAGCCAGCTCCGTTAATACATGGTTAAAATGGGGTGAACTCCTATAGTGGCCGGCAACCCTCAACCCCAGTGTACGTGTATACCTTTTTTTTTTTTTTTTTTTTTTTCCCATTATAATTTTTTTTTTTACCCAATTTTCTCCCTAATTTAGTCGTGTCCAATTCCTCCCCGTCACTAGGGGGCTCCCACATTAAGGCTACTACTACCACTCAGCCGGGAGGGCCGAAGACTATCACGTGTTTCCTCCAGACCACGTGATGCCAGCCGACCGCATCTTTTCGAACTGCTCGCTCACGCACAGTTAGGGGCGGCGTAACACACTCGGAGGACAGCGCTATCTGCTCCTTCCGCGTGCACGAGCTCACAGACGCCCCTGATTTAAGGCTTACTAAGCCTCTTGTGGCTAAATGAACACAAATACTCATGGTCATCTAGTGGAAGACCTTTCCAAAAGAATGGTGGTTATTATAATTGCAAAGTGGAACTTAATCAGGAATAAAATGTTTAATAAGCAGAGTATGATGGTCGGGTCGTCACTGACTTTTGCCCATATAGTGCCCGTAGTTAATATGGCCCTTATATGCAACCATGAACAAGCAGTGGTAGATTACAGGCCATCAACATAACAATAAATACATATTAGCTGGTTGAATTGTGCTTCAATTTTTGGTGTATAGACCTTGAGCACTGCGTGTTTAAATTGCTGCTCTGAATGCAGGTTATGGCCGAAGATCTGAACCCAGAGAAGATGCGTGAAGAGAACCAGGATGGTGAAGGTTTATCAGGTTTTACCATTAAGGACTTTGATGAACGGTGGTGGAACAAACTACATGCCTGCCTGAAGGAGAGTACAGTTTTATCAAGTGATAAGGAAATGGAAACGGGGTGAATGTAATCTTCAAGGATTTTCATATAAAATGACTTATTTATTATTACAGGTTTTAACGATTTGGTGCGATGAAGAATGTTTTGGGATTTTATAAAAAATAAAGATTTTAATTGTTTACTATGTTTATGATCTGTAAATACTGATAATAAAACTATTAATATATTCTCATACATTCACCTATAACTAAAAGCATGAATAAATTTCTTTGTAAAGTTTGCAGGATCTCAATGTAAAGAGCAAAGTGCAAACCTTTTTTAATCCGGCATGTAAGAAACAATTACAAGATATTTAGTCATTGTTTGTGATGGCAGAGAAAGAAGTGATATTTATGACAGTGAGCTGTTCTTTAGTTTTTGCACAAAGTATTTACATGTAAAGACAGATGTAAATAAAAAGATGTATAAAAAAATATCAGAACACAAAATGGGGACCTCCTGGTATAGGAAAATGATCACGATGCACTGGAGTGGTTCAGCATTACCATCCACAAATTGATTACACAAGGGTCAAATTTTTGGGCTGCATCAAGCAAAGAAAACAACTAAGGAGATTCGAAATTACTGGAAACTTTATACAAATCTGTAAGGATAGTGCTGAACTGTTGAGTTTGTGGAAGAAATGTGGTTAGAAAAATAAACCATGACTAGAGATCACTTAAACACATTGTGAAGTTGAATGGTTAAAAAATCATCAGTGAAAACCATAGGTATGTTTAATAGTGAAATACACAGAATGTGATGAGAACTCGCAGGATTAGGACTAAACAGTTGTGTAATAATAAGAAAAGCATGTGTTAGTGAGACTAATCAGACTAAAAAAAAAGGCTTCACTTTGTTAGGGAGCATAAAGAGTAGACTTTGGAAAATGGAATTGGGAAAAGATAATGTGGTTCAGACTGACCCTATTCCGGAGCGATGGGTTTGTCAGGGTAAGAAGGGAAGCACATGCATAGCGCCACCTGTACACACCTCTGGAGGCGGTTTTATGCTCTGGGGTTACTTTAGTTAGTAAGGTCTAGGCTCAACAACACAGGTATATTCCAGGACTCAAAGACAATGTGAAAGAGTGGTTCTGGGAGTCTGAGGAATCATTTTCACAAATGTACCAGCCACCATATTGCAATCAAAGCTTAATGTGATTGAATGAAGTCTTAGTGTGTGACCTACCTGGGCCAGGCAATGTATTTTCCAGTAACAGCAAGTCAAGAAATGCATTGCCAAGACTAATATTTTATTTATTAGATGAATGACACATCATACTTTTTAACCAATTAATATTTTGAAACAAGTTTTTTTTTTTTTCAGTAAGTTATAACAGCTATAAAGAACCAATTGCCCTAAATTGTCCCTTTCCCATATCTAAAAATGTACATCAAACATATTCTGTAATAATAACACATTTTTAAAGTAACATGGTAATATAGAAATGATAAAGTAGTAGAAGGAGAGCATTAATGTAATCCTCTGTTATATAAATAATGGCTCGCTCTACCTTTGCCATTAGGAAAATTATTGCAGACAGAAAAAAGTAGAATCTTACCCTAGGGTATTGTTGGAAAACCTGGCTCACACCATAAATTATATTTTTTAAAAAGTGTGTATTGGTTAAACGGTTAACAGGACAATAAACTGCAATCTGCAGAAATATCTGGATTTGTAAACAGCTGAGTGTAACATGCACTTCCTCAACGACATGTGAAGTCCACCAACCACCAAAAACAACTGTACTTCTTATGCTGGGTCAAAGGCCAGCAAATCATACTCCAGAGTAAAGTGCGTTCTGCACTTTGCTCTCTCCAGGACACTTGAATTCACACACAAACACTCACATAAATGCTACTGATCACTGTAGATATTAGATAGACTACCTTTGAAAATCTACTACAAACAGATACACATACACACACAAGATCCAGTGCAAACACACACTCCCAACATGATAAATATGTCATTTTACTGAAAAGAATTTGTGTGTTTATATAGTTTAGCAAACACCTGCATCAAGATAGACAGTATGAAGCACCATCGCTTTGCATTAGGACCTCAATGATTAATTAATAAAGTTAGTTTACTTTGCAAGAGTCAGTCCTTTTCCAAAACACATCCTGCTCCAATAGTTTTGCCACATAATCAGCCAGGGCAACTTTCTTATGGCTTTCTAATGTATCATTAAGTGTTTTTTGCATTTTGGGCAAATCCAAGGTCTCTGGATGGAGTGCCGAGACCAGATAGATGTTCTGTTTCAGACCTAGCTTATCCAAAATCTCCTCATTCCATCTCCTTACTTCTTCAGTTGATTTCTCCTCTATCAAATCAGCCTTAGACAACACTAGATAGCAAGCTTTTCCTTGTGACAAAAGGTGCTTCAACAGCTGGATGTATCGTAGATTTAGCCTCAGGGGTGAGACCAGGAGGTAGACATCACAGGGAGGTATTGGTGGTATTGGAGACGCTGGAAGTACTGGAGATAATGGAGGTATATGAGGAAGATGGGGCAATGTGGAGCTAGAAGGTGCAGGGTTAAATTCGTCCACACTTCCCATGCCTGGCAGGTCCCACAGAAGAACATTGTGATATTCTGGGTATGAATGTGTCACTGGCATCTTTGTGGTTTCGAAGAACCCAACAGGAGAAGCTTCCTTGTCCCCATTTTTCAGGCCCAGAAGGGAGTTGAACAGCGTGGAGCTGCCACAACCCGTCTCTCCAAGTAGACCCACATCCAGTCTGAAGTACTCCAGGGCGTTGAAAATGGAAAGCAGCTTGGATGGTTGGTCAGTGAGATCCTGGGATTGAAAGATCACAGAGATTCTGCCTATGTCTTCCTGGCTTATCTTGCTATTTTTTAAAACAGAGGTTTCCAGAGGTCTGTGGAGTAAATGTGTTGACAATGCAAGCATAAATTTAGAGATCTTGAATACAGTCTTTTAGTGATATCCCAAAAAATACGACTTAGCTGAATTTCACAAATTCAGTACTTACCCAGTTCCGGAACTCCCTGTTTTTGGACCTCTAAGTTCACTTGTGATATCCACCAAAAACTGACTAAAAGCCTTTTTGCGCAATTCAGGTATAGCTTTCACCAAAACTTCTGCAATCTCTTCAGGTTCCCAGAGCTTGATACCATGGAGTAAAGGAACAGGATCTTTGGAAGTCTGTTTCCGCTCTGAATTCTCGGCTGATTCAAATTCCATTTTGTGTTTCTTCTGAAACTCCAAAGTGCGAGCTCTCATTCGTTCCCATGCACAAGTCTTGCAGGGTCCATACAGTGTTTCACGAACAAGATCAAATTCTTGCTCAGTTTTAACCAAATACAAGGACTTGTTCTTCTCACTTTGCTCCATGATGAATCTCATATGGTCCTCCTGGTGCAACTCTGATGTAAGGACCACCAATACGTCATAGCTGTCCTGAGCGGGACCCGATCTTCCCTGTATAGTCAAAATGCGAACATTGGGGACTTGAGGGTGTAAAAGCGCTGGAGCAGAATCAGCACCATCTTCTGCAAAATCATCCAAAAATCTCACAATGGATTTTCTAGCTTTGCAGGTTTTTGAAGATTTTTGAAGATCACCTTCCTCATCTTCATCATCTTGCTCATCATTGTCTTCGGCTTCATCGGTTTCCTCCTCTTCTTCTTCCTCTTCTTCTTCCTCTTCTTCTTCTTCTTCTTCTGTGTCCTGTTCATCTTTCAGGCCACAGACAGCAGAAGCAAGCCTTGCGTTTGCTGACTTAGTTCCTCCGGTGACAGCTATATCTAAAGGAAAATGTTCATAAAGTTCCAGCGCTGTCACAAGCCTGTTCTTAAATCCACTTGACAGCCAAGAAAATCTCCACAGAGCCAACAAAGATTTCATCTGATCTTCTGGAAGCTTGTTTTCCATTCTCTTGAAAAACTTTGTAAAAATTCACAACAGAACAAATATCTATTAATTTTGCGTTTACCAAAACAAAAAAATGTTAGACTAGTCTAGACTCTTCAGCACTTACTGAAGCTAGTAGTAGTTCACCTTCACATAGACACAGCGAACTTTGTCTGTCTTATAATGCAGCTGAGTCAACGTGTGACACAAGAAACCACACTTGGTCAATATACTGTATCTGTGGCACCAATTCAATGCAAACTTTTATGGGCGTTTAAAGTTTACACTGCATAGATAATTATTCTCAGCAAACAAAAGTGAGACAAGGAACAGTTCCTGGACCAAACAACTATTTTCTAGCTGAAAATCTACTTGTAGTTCTTACTTATGAAAGAATAATAATATACAAACTAATGCAAACAGTATATTTCTTTTTAGACATTCTATTTCACTTATTTATCCTGCTATAAACCGGTGTCTCAGTCAGGGTGTCTTTCCAGTGTTCTCAGGATTGGCTCTGGATTCAGCGTGACCTTGCGAATCTAGAATAAGGCATTACTGAAATTCATCTTCTATACCGCTTAATCTGTGTACAGGGTTGCAAGCCTGGAACCTATTCCAGGAGATTTAGGGCACAAGGTGGGGAACACCCTGTTTGCCAAACTTAACCTAATCTGCATGCCTTTGGACTGTGGGTGGAATCCGGAGTCCCCTGAGGAACCCATGCAAACATGCCATAGGAGAAGATGCAAACTCCATGCGTCCAAACCTGATGGAAATTGAACCCTGGAGGTTCAAGGCCACAGTGCTAACCACAACCAAGCCACTATAAAATTAATTAATTTCACATAAAAATTCTTATCATTTGAGTGAATGCCTAACCATATTAGTGAGTTTGCTTACTTACTCGATCATTGTCTATACCACTTCATCTAGTATACAGGGTCGTGGGGGTCCTGGAGCCTATCCCTGGCGACTTAGGGCATGAGGCGGGGTACACAACCCATTCACACAGTATGTGCAGTTAAGGAATGTTTGGACTGAGGGAGGAAACCGGAGTACCCGGAGGAAACCCACCAAGCACGGGGAGAACAGGCAAACTCCATGCACACAGACCCAAAGCGGGAATCAAACCCTGACCATGGAGGTGCAAGGCGAGAGCGCTAAACACTAGCAGCCTAATTAGTTTGCTGTCTTTTCACATCCTTAGGACATACATTTTTCTCTTCAAAATGTGTGACAATGTGTGTATAATTGTTTTTTATTTTGTTATTTAGGTCCACGTATATACTGTAAGACTTGTGTGGATACTCTGCACTGGATGAGTGACAATGTTCATTAAACTCTTGGTAGTTTAAGTTAAGATTTGAACAGATGTATCGTTTCGGTTACGGAAAGCAAAAAACAAAACAAAAAAGCTTATGGCGTACAAAATAAACAACAGAATTACACCATAAAGACCAGTATGGTTTGTTCATTTGAAAGACTATTAAAACTCTGTGTCACTTATCTGTGTCACTTCGTGGCCCTATACCTGTTGAATTGTACACAGAAAACTGCATAAACAAACGCAAACCGGTTTTAATCGCAGTCAAGCAGAAACCCAATACAATACAAACACAGGCCCATATGATTAATAGTCATCTGCTGACAAAAAATAAATAAAAGAAAAAAAAATCAAAAGAACGTAGTGTAGAAGTAAAGACTAAGATTGCCAGCAGATGTCAGGATTGCTGTAAATTAGTGTAAAGTGGAAGTAGATGTACATGTAGTCAAAACACACAGTATGTGTGTTTTATCTCAGAAGTCTACAACCAACTTTAAAATGTTAGTAATATCAAGCTATTTTCATGCAGGCATTGTGTTTTAAAATGGCTTGTTATCAATTCAATTCAATTAATGTTTGTATTAATATAGTAACATTATAACCACCCAGGGTTTGGGTTCCCCTTGTGCTACCAGTACGGCTTTGGTCCCATGGGGCAGGGCTCTGGAGGTGTGCTGTGGTATGTGGTACCAGGACATTGCAGGCAGATCCTTTGGGTGCTATAGGTTGCAGGGTGGGGCCTCCGTGGATCAGACCAGTGCATCCCAAGGGTGTTGATCAAGAGGCTGGTTTGGTGGCCTTGAGCTCTTTGCCTGCTGGGCTTTGTGTGCATTAGGGTGTGATGCGATGAGTGTTGTGGAGTATTTTTTGTGGCAGCATAAAATATTTTCTGCATCGGATTTCTGCGGGATCCTCACAGGCATGGGTGAGCCACATGTTTGCTAGTGTATAGTAGTATAGTCTCAATGTTGTACAGTTCTCCTGGTGTTGATGTTATGGCTGATCAGTGAGCATGGGTAGAGCATGTCAACTCCACACACACACACACATACACACACACAAACACATACACACACACACCACTTCAATTCATTCACTCATTAAAACCAAAAAAATGGAGCACATCTTTCCAAATCTGAAATCCCTACACTGATTTGCAGTATGGAACGGAACTTACTTCAGAGTCCTCCTACCTGTCTATGAAACACTACACAGATAATAAACATATGGGTTGTATATGCTTAAGCAATATAAGCCTAGCAGGACCCTAGGATCATTACACCCAGCGAATCATCTGCCTCCATCTAACCCTATCCTCTGCATCCTCTTCTCTCACACCAACTAACTTCATGTCCTCTCT
>JAQMYL010000019.1:7017328-7034348 GCA_030014365.1 Clarias pachynema
AAAGAGAACCTCAACATCTTCAGCTCTGCTACCTCCAACTCTGCCTCCTGTCTTTTCTTCAGTGCCACTGTCTCTAATCCATAGAGCATCGCTGGTCTCACCACTGTCCTGTACACCTTTCCTTTCATTCTCGCTGAATTGTGGAGTCTTAGAAGTACAGTACCTACTTAAAATTAGTGAAAGTGAAATGTTCTTGTTTTAAAGTGAAATGTCTTGCAGCTATCTCTTATAGCTTATTTTGTAAAGCACCTTGTGCTACATAAATAGATTTGCTTGGGTACTATTTCAGTGCTCATTATAGATCACTCACTCATCATCTATACCGCTTTATTCTGTATACAGGGTAAAGGGGGTCCTGTAGTCAATCCCAGGAGACTTTTGGCATGAGGTGGGGCACACCCTGGATGGCGTGCCAATTCGTTGCATGGCACACATTTACACACTGAGGGCAATTTGGGAATGTCAGTTAACATAGTCTGCATGTCTTTGGACTGTGGGAGGAAACAGGAGGACATGTAGGAAACCCACCAAGCACAGGGTGAACATTAAAACTCCATGCACACAGAACCGAGGCGAGAATCAAACCCGAACACTGGAGGTACAAGGCGACAGTGCTGACCACTAAGCCACCATGCCGCCCTCATTATAGAAATATATATTTTTTTAAATAAAACATTATGTATACATGAGTGAGCTATTTGTGAGAAATCAATCATGCCTCATCTGTAAAACTACATCATCTACATTTAAAAAAGAATCACAACCTACAGTAGAATCCTTCAGGTGGCTCTTTAACATCAGCAACATCAACAACAAATAAACAATTCAAAACATTTGCCAAAAATTGTTCTTGAGAACCTCAGTAACAGTTGGTAGTTGAAAGATGATTTGATTGTGTCAAGTTGTGTCTTAGTAATAGATGTAATTTTTTCTTTATTATAAGTCTTTATTATAAGAGATTAAATAAAAGTGGTAGTGAACTCAGATTTGGACCTACATACATGCAATATTTTTTTTAAAAAGCAGTAGGTTTAATTGCATAAGCACTCTAATATTTACATTGATCAGGCATAACTATAACACCACCAACTAAATAGCATTGATCAACAATTATATACAGTACCAGTATAACTGGTGACAGGATCGTAGCCACCCAAGGCTCATCTATGCCTGTGGTTAAGCAACGGCTAGCCCATTCAGTCCAATCCCACAGAAAAGCCAACGTAGCACATATTGCAGAAAAAAGTCAATGCTGGCTAAGATAGAAAGGTATCAGAACACCCAGTGCATCACAGCCTGCCGCGTATGGGGCGTACAGGCAAAGCTTGTTTATCAGGAGTCTAGATCTCAATCCAACTGGGCTTCCAAACAAGTCCGATCCGATGAGGACCCACTTCACAACCTACAGCACCTAAAGGATTCACCGCTAATATGCTGGTGCCAACATCAGACCAAACCCCCAGAGGTATTATGGAGTCATGCCCCATGGGACCAGAGTTACCTACACAATACTTGGCTTAATGTTTTGGGTTTCTGGCTGATCAGTTTAAGACACTATTAAATCATGAATGAGAAATAAATAGCAATGCTAATGGCTGCAATCCATGACACTTTCCCTAAAACTAAATCTACTTTATTTTTACCGGAGATCTGAATCTGATCTTAAAATATTTAAATTAAATTAAGCATTGACTATATAGATGACTCACATGACACAAAGAACTAAAGGACTAGTCATGCCCTTTAGTTATTTGTGTCTTCCTGACCTTTTAATTGATATGACTTACGGTACGAATATGTTTCTATAAGGACAAACCCAACACCCAGTAAAGTATATACAGGAAGTAGAATGCATGGGAATTTTTTTTTTATCATTTTAACAGACTGGTTGAAGAGAACATGGCAGTGCTGACACTCTCACTGTAACGTAATCCCAATGATAAACACAGAAAGTCACTCTGATGTTATGAGAACAAATGTTTAGGAGTGAGCACAGGTGGAGCAGGTTCAGTCTCGGGATTAGAAACACGTCCCTTCTTGTTTAACAGTCTCATGTCATTAGTTGTTATTCATAAAGTTCCACACTTAAGAATGAATAATGAAATTGTTGAGAAAAAAAAATGACCATTTGTTGAATAATTATGAATACATCATCAATCAACGACCATAAACGTGATACCACTGCATCATCGTAAATAGTATAAGGTCTTTACCCTTGTTCATATGTAAATGATGGAGTAAGGGAGTAAACACATTTGACCTCATCCCTGATTTAGAAACGTGTTGTGATGATTCTGAGGACATATGCAGAACTGGTTTGCTTACTTTTTCTCCTCCTAGTTCCCATTGAATAACTGATGGCGTAAACAGATCAAGCCTCTCCCTATTTCGTGATCCCATGCTTTGAGTTTTCTGTAATTGTAAACTGGGACACACATCATTTGATTTTTTTCTGCCACTGTGAGGAGACCTAAGGAGACACTACAGTCATGGCGAGCGACGGCGTCCTTGCTGTGATGGTCGTTGTGATAATGTTGAATTTATTTACAGCGGTAAGTCTCTAAATAAACTCTAAATAATAATAATAATAATAATAATAATGTTATGTTTATTGTAATACAATACAGTATATTACAATATGTAATTGCATATAATTAATAATTAATATCTTAATGAATATTTAAATTTTGCGTTTTTTTTCTAAATTGATCCATTATCTATATATTTCAGTCTTAGTATGTCAACTTTCCTTTCAAAAAGAAAAAAAGAAAAATACTTGTATGATTTCTTCTATTACATGATTTTATATGATTATATAATATTATAATAATTCCATGATTAAATAACCATCTATAACCTGTAGTTATATGTAGGCCTGGGTACGCAAGGCAGGACACTCCTAGTGCTGATCTCAAACCTAAATGAAAATGGAAGGGTTGTGAGAGGAAGGACATAAAACCTGGGGCAAATCAAATGTGTCCACTGTGGTGATCCCTTAACAGGAGCAACTGAAAAATTTATGTGCTGAACAGAGAAAAAATAAAAAATCAGTTTTTGACCCAATTCAAGTTTTTCTGTGATAAGTACAAGGAGTGTTCAAGTCAAACCAGTTTTGATGCAGAATAACAGAACATAGTTATGAGAGTAAAAACTCTCTATTTCTCTATGTTATCCTGGGCATTGGAGACTTAGTAGTAGGTTTATCGCCTGCCATATGGAATCCCAGGATTCAGTTCCCGCCTAATGCCCAGACCCCAGCCACTGGATGCAGTGCTGGTCCCAAGCCTGAATGAAATTGGAGGGTCGCGTCAGGAAGGGCATTCGGCGTAAAAACCTGTGCCAAAAGTCTGAGGGTCCGCTCTGGCGACCCCTTCAATAAGAGCAGCTGAAAGACAAACAAACATTTGTCTATATACAGTAATACCCTGCTGCACTTATCCCAGTGTTTCACTAGTGTTCAGATACAGTAACATAAAAAAGAACGTTTTCTCAGTCGGACCGCCCGCTTCATGTCTGAAATTCTGTCCGCCCAGGAAATCCTTTCATGGCAAAAAAACATGTGGAAATAGCATTGAGTGAGGTCAGGAATGTACCTATGTAGGGTGTGGCAATAATGCCCAGCCAAGTTCCAGTAATGTGTAAATTATGTTTGTGAATGATTATGTCTATAGTTTCCATATACAATGCAATGAGTTATCTGTTGATTTTCAAGTATGAGGCGTGCCACTCACAGGAATGATTGCATTGGACTCCGAGCCACCTCCGCCAGGATCATCATTTATGGATGTGCATCATTCTTTAAAACATTTGCACTTGTACAAATGTTTTCCTGCAGCTGAGAGTCTAATCACTGTACTGCGCTTGTACAGTTTTCTGTAAATGGTTTAGTAAAGAGAAAATGAAGTTCAAGTTTAAATGTTCAGGGAATGAGACTGACCGTTGTGTATGATGCTGATAATTTTTTTATTGTAAATGTATAATTCTATCTAATTAAGCAGTAATGTTTTTCCATGAGTAATTAAAATAGTTTGTCTCCTTTGAGGTGTAGCCAGATTTAAAAACTCCATGTTTACTTTAGTGGAGATATATGCAAAGAAGAAACATATAAAGAAATTGTCCAAATGTGACAATTAACATTTAATCATTAAAACAACCTGTGGTGATCTTTGTTCAGTTGTATTCATGGATGAAAATATTCATTTATATTCTAGGCAGCCGGACTGGCGTTATTTGCATTAGCCATTTGGGTTGTTGTAGATCCATATAAACTGTATCCAATAGCAGCTGTATCAGGGAAGACTGATATCTTCGCAGCAGCCTGGATAGCCATCTTCACTGGCTTTGCCTACTTCTGCACTGCCATCTTCGGCGTCTACGCCGCACTGAAAAAGAGACGGTGGCTCATGCTGGTGGTACGTTTCTTTGATGGATCGCAATAGAAATAACTGCCTTATAAAGATGAAACAGCAAATGTATTTAAAAATGATAATAATAATACTAATACACCATGACTAACATTTTTTCAACAGTACCTGATCCTCATGTTCATCATCTTCATTTTCGAATGCGCATCCTGCATCACGGCGGTCACCAACAGAGACTACGTAAGTGCACACAATCAGACACACATCAGTTACACATCAGTGCTTAATTTATTGTCAGTCCCCTCAGTTAAAATGGTTAGACATGCTGATAAAAAGGATCTATGAAAATGTACAAAAGCAGGTAGTCAGATGGATTATACACTGTATGTATACATACAGTACTGTACCACACAGTCCCCTGACCTTTCACACACATTTACACACCCATAAGAACAACTGGTATGTCGCATTTTTAAAAAATACTCTCGAAAATTCTTTGTAGATATGCACATAGTTGGTTTGTATGGGTTTCATTGTGGTTGGCAGCACACCCATGGTATGGATCAACACCGCAGCATGCACAATAACTTCTCTTTCTGCTGCTAGTCATGTAAATTCTTGTGATGACATCTGTATAATTAAAAGAAAGGTTTTGTCTGTACATTGGTCTTTCCACGGTGTCTTTATGTTTCATACATTGGAGGACCCGAACCCAGTCTCAGAAAAAATTCTGTCTGTCTGTCTGTCTCTGTATGTATGTCTGTCCAGCCACAATTTCACAATTTCACAATTTCTGTCACAGCATCACAGAAAAACTGGCTGGGCAGAATTTAATGAATCGCTGCAAGTCCTTTAATATTCGCCTGAAGTCGGCACTGCGGCATAAATGAAATCAAAATGTTGAGTAGAAGGGAAGTTGTGAGCAGTTTCGTGCCAGATTATAAACCACAAGTTTTGACAGGATACTGTGCATGTGTCAAACTGTGGGTGCGTCGACCCCTAGATAGAATTTTATGAATCTCTTGCAGCACTTAGATAACTGCCTGAAGTTTAACCTTAATATTTTTACCACTGAAATAACAGCACTGTAGTGGTATAAGTGAATTTTAACGCGTTGGATAATATATAATTTTATAATTCACTCTTCGATTACCGAACAGGGAGTGTAATTTGGTTGACGACAAAAGAAGTACAACTTAGCATAGACAAGACGTAAGATACTCAACGTTACAAAAATGTATTTGTTTGGTAAATTTGATAATCAGGCATGTACAGTACATTGGCTTCAACCTGAAATAATAAAATCATTGATTACATTAAAGCTGATCAGTTTATTTTAAGCTAAAACCTTTTAACTATTTCTACAACCTCTTTATTTACACTAATAATAAATATGTAACTTAGAGCAACTTTTTAGTGGGAATTACCTACTTTACATTAATAACATGTGAAGGATGTTATTAGTAATAATAGAGGAGACCGAAGAGCTACTTGCATGAACAGTGGAATATTTCAAACTAATAAAAGAAGTCCGGACAACTTGACATGGACAGCAAATTTACTGACAGAATTCTCAAAAATTAACATTGTGAATAATGTCATTATAAATGTCAAGAAGAGCAAAAAGATATAACATTTACATAAAAAATATAACATTTTCTGTAATCAACTACTGTTTTTTACAGTCAGCAATTCAAGAAGTTAGCAATGTAACTAGCTACAAAGCTAGCTACAAAATATGTATACATGTTGAAGAACTTAAAACTGCTCAATGTTTGCTCAAATAAGCATATGTTTTGTAGTATCTGTCACCTACTACAAATTTTGTTTAAAAAAAAAAAAAAAGTGTGAGAAAAAAAAGAAAAAGCCCAAATTATCAGAAGCAAATTAGCATACCATAAAAAAAATACTCAAACACTGGGTCACAGTAACATCTCATTTGTTCCTTATGCTAATACCTACTTCTTTTGACAGAAAGATTAATAAAGGCTTAATGCTAATAATTTTAAACTCCATTAAAAAAAAAAAAAAAAAAAAAACTTTAACAGCTATGCTAGCCTAAACCTTTTTTAAGACCATGTTAGCATTTTAAGCTGATTTATTTTCATTTGATCCTTTTCTCTATCCTTTATAGCTAGTTGGAAACAGTAACGTGGTGAAGAGTCAGATGCTAACGTACTATGCAGCCAACAGCAACCAAGGACAGCAGATCACTAGTACCTGGAATAAAGTAATGCAGGATGTAAGTACACCTCTTCTTTACTCTGGGAGAGACATTCCTAATCATTCCTAAATACACAGAGGATTGTTTTTTCACACAACATAGTCATTCAGATTAGCTTGGATTTTCTTTTAATCGGGCTTGATACCGTATATTTGATCCCTCCTTTTATTTCTATTGTACACACCATGTTGTGTAAACTATTCATAAAACGCTCATTGTGGAAATAAAGTAATAAAAAGAGACAACATTTACATATGTAATAAATGTGTTTTTGTCAGAGATTCAATATTTCTTCTGTATAAAATATAGAGCATATAATCTAAAAGGTTTAAATCTACCTAGCTGAAAATGTGACGTTGTTGCCAAAACACAGGTCAAACTGGTTGAGCAAGGTTGAGGTTATTTTATTTATTACAGTACTTAAATAAATGCATTTGTAAGGCTCAGAAAATCATAATATCAATCTGTTTACAGTGTGGGAATTAGTAGTTTCAGCACATCTATCAGTTCTTCTGTGATTTGGCAGCTGGTCAGACAAAGCTAAATTGTTCAGCAGGCTCGATATATTGTGTTTTTTGAGGGTATATTTTGGAGAAGAAAGCGTAAATTTTATTGGCCAAGTGGCCCAGTTCACCTACCTGACCAAGTAACCATGGGATGTGTTGGACAAACAAGCCTGATCCACAGAGGCCCCACCCCGCAACCCACAGCATCTAAAGGATCCAGAGGATATCAAGGATTCCTGGTGCCAGACCTCACCAAGAGGCTATTTGGGAACCACCCCCAAAGGGGCCAGAGCCACCCTAGTGGGACAAAGGGAATCAAAAACCTATGTGGTTTTAAGGCTAATGGTTTTAATTTTATGACTGATGTGTGGTGGTTTGGGAAAACCATCAGATGATACTGGCTATAAAAAGCTGCCCCACCAGAAAAAAGTAATACACTCTAATATTTTGTTGGTTCACCTTTAATGCTTCAATTACAATATTCTCAGTGGCATTGTTTCGATAAACTTTTGCAATGTCACAACGTTTATTTCCGTCCAGAGTTGCATTAGTTTCTCTTTAAAGCACATCCCAAAGAGTCTCAATGGGGTTAAGATCTGGACTCTGTGGTGGCCAATCCATGCATGAAAATGACGTCTCATGCTCCCTCGTTCAAATACAACAAAGTTCTGCACGGTCAGTGATTTATTTGCTCTGGATTAATGATGTAGCCTTGTGAGACCTTAAAGAAGCTCTTGAGATCCATCATTCAAAACTGGAAAAAAATACTCATATTGTTAAGAATCATGGTCAATTGTTCACTCACATAAAATTATGTTTATACTAGAAACACCAGTATTGGAATAGTTTGTCTTTATTTTAGGCATCAAAAACTTTCAAGCAACATCAGATTCAACAAAATTAGTATGACCCATAGGTGCCGGATTAAAATGACTAAAATTGGAACATTTTAGGCAGAATGCTGAAAGCTGAGTGATTTACGTTTTAGACTCTATGGCAATGGATCAACAAAGTGTGGGATCTGATCATGATAAACCAGCCCCTTTCTGCTTAGCATTATTCCTCCCATGTCTCAAAAATTAAAATTGGATTAGCTATACAAAAGTCCCTAAGTGTGAATGTGCATGTGCATGGTGTCCTGTAATGGACCTGCATGACACTCAGGGTATCCCTTCTCACACAAAGCATTCCCCGGAAAGCCTTGAATAAAATACAATGGTTACTGAAGATAGATGAATACAGGCTTCAGTTTTGCTATTCCTGTAAACTATCTGGTATTAATGAAGTGCTAGACATTGGTAGACATTAACTGAAGAAATCATTCCTCTGTCTAGGCTCAATGCTGCGGTACGGACGGCCCACTGGACTGGGTGACCTTTAATTCCACCTTCAAGCAGACCTACAGCTCATCTAACTGGCCCCTGCACTGCTGCAAAACTCAGTACAGCATTGATCCTGCTGACCAAACTGGTTGCATGCTTGGCCAGACCAGTGCAATATACAGCTCGGTAAGCAAAATATTACAGTCCAATTCCGGCCCAGTCCTGGCCTACAGTTATTGTTTACAGCAATCAAAACATGTCTATGCTTATAAGTTTTATTATTTAAGTCTATCTATGAATGCATTAATTAAGCACATAATTTCCTGCTTTACACTGTACAGTATCTGAAATGCGTTTATTTGCTCCTGTTTCTGCAGGGCTGTTTCAACTACATCCAGTCTAAGTTAAATATTTATACCTGGGCTGTTAGCTGGTATGGCTTTGCCGTACAAATGCTTGTGGTGAGTATCTGACTAAAAAATATATGTGCATTTTCAATGTGTAGAATTGAAAGTATAATTGAGGATAAACATGTAATGAAAAAAGAATGTGAGTTAAATATTAGAACACTGTATAAGTAATTGTGACATTATTATGTTTCCCGACTCGCTTCAAAATTAAGATACAAAAGCATAGATTTGTGGTGGTTTGGGAAAACTGTCAGATGATACTGATGAGATGAAAACATAACACAAATATTTCGCTGGACCACAATGCAGCTTTAATTACGGCAGCTTTAATACAGTGGCATCGTTTCAATAAGCTTATGAATCCTGGCATTGCCTTCTTTAAATATGCCCATGCCATCAGGGAAGAAAAATAAACAAATAAATAAAAATAACCTAATGTAAAAACCTGATTTAGTATATTCAGGTAGTCAGCTGATCTCATTTTTTCTGCACATAACTTTGCTGAACCTACGTAGACCTGACCAAATGAAGGAAGCCAAATCGTAACACAGCCCCCACAGGCTTGTACAGTAGGCACTAGGCGTTATAGGTGCATCACTTCATTCACTTCTCTTCTAACCCTGATGTGCACATCACTATGGACTGATAACTGATAAGTTTCCTTAAGGCTACACAGCTGTTTAGTCCCAATCCTTAGAGTTCTCTTTGAACTGTACTTGTGGATACGCTTTTACTTTGAATATTAAACATAGCCGTAAGTTCTACTGTTGTTTTTTTAACGATTCAGCTGTTTTTCACTATCCCGAATCAAAAGTTTTTTTTTCTAACCACATTTCTTCCTCGAAGACGATGATTTTAATAATGTGTTGGACAGTTCTTAACCCAATTTTAGTAGTTTCATCAATCTCCTTAGTTGTTTTTCTTTGCTTGATGAAGGACAATTACTTCAAAAGCTACTCACTGCATCAGATTGGGTTAAATAACTTGTTGTCCACTCATTGCAGTAATTATCTAATGGAAGGCTCTTAACTATTTGCTTAGTGAGTTTTTTGTGGGCCAGGCACATATACTGTATTTCATTAAAAAAAATTTTTAATTTATTGCTCAATTTATTGCTCAGAGATATGAAGATGTCATCATGTCATCATGATATACAGGTGTTGGCAAACACATAAAATTTTATGTTCATGACAGCAAAAATAGACTGTATATGTATTCAATTCATGAAGGGGTGTTTAGGGGGGGGGAAAAACACCTTTCCATAAAAATAAAAAAAAGAAAATACATCAAACAATTTACAAATATTTATAATATAAAGAACAAACAGTCTGTTCCTTTGGCTGATGAAACTAAGGTGGAGATGTTTAGACATTATACACAGGGTTGGGATAGGCCCTGGGGAATCCGCAGTGATGGAGACAACAATGCATTTTATTCTATATCTGAATGCTGTATAGATAAATATGAGGCCATGTGTTTAGAAGCTTTATCTGGGCCAAAAATAGACTATGTAACAGGACAGAGATTCCAAGCACACCAACAAATCAACATCTAAGTGGCTGAAGAAGAGAAAAAGAAGGTGTTGGAATGGCCAAGTCAAAGTCTAGAGAAGATGTTAACAGAATTGAGATTCTATGGTGGGATCGTAGGACAACTGGGCATAAGTGAATGCCCTTAAAAATAACAAACTAACTCTTCTTTTGTAAAGAAAAAGTTTCACCAAAATAAAATGTCTTTTTCTTTAGGAATTAGACACAGTACATAAACACTTTTTAAAAAGTAAAAAGTTGCAATGAGATGTCTGATAATGTGTTTTCTCTCTCACTCTCTCAACCCTTCAGTTTTTCCTCCTGCTGATCGCCATGGTCTACTTCCTTCTCCTGGATTAACATTCAAAACATGCTAATGTGGCATATGAATGCAGTTTATCAGAGTAATAAACGCCTGCTAGATTTGTCTCATTTATAGGATTTGGACTAATACCACATATGAACTTGCCGTTTCTGCCTCCTGCTGCCGAGATCTTTCTTCGTGAAAAAATCTGACTGCACAACATTTACAGTTTTCTCTTCATTGAGTCTTTGTTTTTATGTTTTTTGTGTTTGTCTGGCACAATAGGTGCTTTGTTTCTTTTTGAACTGTCATGGGTTCGTATTACAAATTCCACTACAGAACATTACAGGGTTTTTTCCTCTTATGGCAATTGTAAATTTATAGTAATATATATTTATGGCATATCTTAATCAATGATGTGTCTGCATATGTGGATTTTGTAGTTGTGTTAATAAAGCCTAAAGTATTGACGTGTTTATATTCATACTATATTTGTATCTAAGCCTTATGTAACAGGACATTTTTTTCATAATGACAGTTACACCCAGGAAACTACAAACAAGTACAAACAAGTTGCCTGATTCTATACAGGAGTTGAATACTGAAGGCGTAGACCCTTAGTCATGGCTGGGTGTGGATCTGGTCACAGAGAGGCTGACTAGTTTTACCAGATATTCATCTAGGACATGTGTAGAAAGAAATTTTTACTCTGTTATAGCTGAAAACTAAATAATAAACTGACTTGATAGTAATCGATGAGAAGAGTTTGCGTTTCATGTATACATAGACACACCTTATACTTAATTAGGAACACCTGTACACCTGCTTATTCACCTAGGCCAATCATGTGGCATCAGCATAATGCATAAAATCATGTAGATAAAGAGCCACAGCTTCAGCAAATGTTCCTATTAAACTAATAGTAAACAAACAACTCTTAATAAAAGGGATAAGTGTGATTTTAGTGACTTAAACGATTGCGGGTGCGACATAGGTTGGTTTGAGTATTTCGTAACACTCCATCTTTGTAAACTGTAGAGACGATTATGTGTGAGAGAAGCAGAAATCCTTAAACCGGTCCAACTGGCACCATCAAACCATGGAGTCACAGAGAGTGTACATTTGGGGTGCATAGTTAATGCAATGTACATCAGCATAGTCGACTAAAATCAAGGACCAAAATAGTTGGCAATGAATTTAATTGTCGATTAGTTTGTGACATCATGCAAACTCTAACTGGGTTATTCTACAAAAACGGTGTAAAGTGCCTTTTGCTGATGCCAAAATTATTAAATTTAACATAAAATACACATTACTTTTATGTGTTCAGAAAATATACAGTAGTATGTACTTTTAATAATGGAATTTTTTCTTACTTTAATGTTCAAGATTTAATTGTAGCATTTTTTAAAGGCCAAGTTCGAGGAAATGTTTAGTCAGTGTAAAAGGTATGTCAAAAGTCTCGCTTCATTTGTTTAGAAATGCAATTATTTTGCAAAATAAAATATGCTTGTCATTGGTGTTATTCATGTTATAATTACCACTGGCAAAAATTTAATATAAAACTTGATGTGGTCCTACACATGGAAGCAATTTTGTAAATACAATGGAACCTTGGATTACAAGCATAATTCGTTCCATAAGCGGGCTCGTATTTCAAAACACACTTTTTATTTCAAAAAAGCAAATTTCCTCATAAGAAATCATGGAAACTCAGATTATTTGTTTCACAGCCCAAAAAAATAAATACATAAAAATAATTAATACAAAATATAAATCCCCACAGATAAGTGTTGCCATTTATGCGCGCAAGCAGTGTGTGTGTGTGTGTGTGTGTGTATGTGTGTGAAGCTAAAGTAAGAGGACAGGAGGATTCAGACTCCCCTCTCCCTCTTCCTGTCTTACACAGTAACCCTTCTTCCTCTCTTATTTGAGTTTCACACACACACACACACACACACACATTAACGGAAAGACTGTTTCATCAAAAAAGTTAGCAAGGAACAATCGTTAATGACACTCGAGTGGCTGATACAGAGAGGTAGAGAGAAAATGGATCTTTAATCTCTCTAATGAGACTTGCTTTTGCTGTTTGTTTTTGTATGTGTGCTGTACAAACACACATACAAACACAAAATAAATATGTTTTACTCGCGCACAGGTGGTCACAGTGTTATAATAAACAGTACACGTGTGCACAGATGTTGATTATACCAGTAAGAGACGCGCACTAAGACCCAGCAGGGGAGACGATTACCCACAATTCCGCAGCGCAAGAGAGAGAAAAAACATTGGCTCAGTTGTAATCATGTGACGCTCGGCATCAAAACAAGAAGCGCATGCGTGATACATGATACTCGGTAACAACAGTTATTAAATATATAAAAAATAAAAATACTTTCAGCTCTACTTTTTTGTGAATTCGTAAATTCATGTTATTGCTATTAAAGAAGTTGTGTGACAAAAGAAATAGATTTTTGGAGATTATTATGACCCAAATTCTACCTTTCCTGTACAATGCTGATAGATATCATAATAGATATTATTGTTTACTATAGTAATTTCTACTGTATATATTACTATAGTTACAGCGGGATGGCAATACCTTTACAACAAAAAAGTTTCAGTCTTAACTTAGACGCTGCTATAATAATAATAATAATTTTTAAAAAAGGATCAGTGAGGGTGTGGTCAAAGACGCGAGAATGACGTAAATAGAAAATGACACACACCTGAAGTGATTGTGGCTAATTATTATTATTATTTTTTAATTGAACAAAACTAAAACAAAATATAACAGGGCACTCACTCACTCATCATCTATACCGCTTTATCCTGTATTCAGGGGCGCGGTTGGCCTGGAGCCTATCCCAGGAGACTTGAGTGCACGAGGCGGGGTACATCCTGGACAGGGTGCCAATCCATCGCAGGGCACACACACATACACACACTCACACTACGGGCAATTTGGGAACGCCAATTAGCCTAATCTACATATCTTTGGACTGTGGGAGGAAACCCACCAAGCACGGGGAAAACATGCAAACTCCATGCACACAGAGACGGGAATCAAGCCTGGTCGGGAATCAAACCCAGACCCTGGAGGTGCAAGGCGACAGTGATAACCACTACACCACTGTGCCACCTAAAAACTGGGCACACTGTTTTTAGTGAAATAAATAAATAGATTTAAAAAAACAAATACAATAAAAAGGAAAGTAAATAATAAAATAAATGAGTAAATACAAAAACAAAGGGGTCCCTTTATTCCTCTTCTAATAAACCAGGGTCTCTTATTATTCCAGCAAATTTTTACCTTTCATATCCTCCAAAGATGGAAAATAATCACAAATAAAATCTTTTGAAAAATAATGTTTAGTGTTTATACATTTGTATTTATGAATGAAAATTTTGCCTAAAATCAACATTATATTAATGAAAAATGTATTCTTCTCATCATCCAGCAGTATTCCAAACATAATATGGTTTCTACCAAAAGCGGGCAGTGATTGTATCCTTGGCTCCAACCAGTGAGACATAATTTCCCAAAAGATACCAGAATACACACAAGAAAAGAAAAGGTGATCAGTTGTCTCAATGTCAACTTATTTTGCTCAAAATTAAACCGGTGGCTTAAAAACTCAGATGACTAGAAGATAAATACCATTAAATATTTTGAAGTGGGTTTCCTTGGCTTTAGGAGCCACTGGAAAGCCAATATATTATGATCATAATATTTTAACAGTTGGTTTATCATAAGCTTGTAAGATATTGTTATAATATAACGATGTCGGATATATTATAGAATTATAACAGGAGCAGATGATTTTGTTGGGAAGCGTTGCTCTGAGGTTGTTACCGTTAAAGAGAAGTGGCGGGAGATCATATGGCCCATCTGAAATGTTGGCAAAGCTGTTTTGTAAAAGGTTTATGAAACTTTTTGGAATGGCCTTAAAGACACATTCAAATTGCTTATGTTCACAGTGTAAGTTGTATTTGGAACAGAAACCACTGAATAACAACAAGCTCCCATTCTAATTCATGAAGTGATGAACAGACCAAACACCTTTTTCAAGCCAATCAAGAAAGCACAGAGATTTATATCTATAAATCTATTGAATCTATTTAATTGGTAGCCTGGAAACTGTGAAATCGCATCTTAATAGAAAATCAATTCCATCCATTTTTTTAAACAACCCTCTAGGAACGGAAAACCAAAAGTTATTTTCATTTGTTACAAAATGTTTTAGCCATTTAATTTTTAACATACCATTTATACAAGAAAAGGGACTGTAATCCACCATTTTCATAATCTTGTACAAACTTTCCTGATATAATGCAAGTTTTTTCCATATGAAGTTGAAATTTATTTAGTTGATGGTCTTATTGGCTCGATTAGAAATAGAAAGGCCAGATGCCGCATAGATGCATCTAGACAGACTTTCCATTTTAGTTCATTAAATACTACCAAAAACGGATAAATCTCTTTGCATCCATACCTCATGTCTATTTTTGCATTCATTCCATCCGTCCCGGACATTTTGTTTTTCCATCCTGATCTCATCGTTAGAAATGTGTATGCCTAAATATTTAACATTTGATTTAATCGGAATATTATGTGCAGTTTTAAGATGACATTCGTGTATGGTAATAATTTCCTGATGCCAAAAATATTTTCAATAGTTAAGTTTTTCAATATTAAGTTTTAAGCCTGAAAAATTGGAATTGCTTTAGAGATCTGTTCAATTTATTATTTTTTCATCATCTAACTGACTAATCACAATTTCCTGACCAAACCTGTTAAATTTTTTAATTGTTGATACGGTGGGCCAACATCTTGGAAGCCAGAATAAATAGTGAAGGTGAGATTGGGCAGCCTCGTTTAACTCCTGATTTAATTAAGTACCTGTTGTTAGGGCAATTGAGCTATTAGTATTAGTGTAAAATAACTAAACCTTTCAAAAATTCTCACCAAACGCATACTTTTGCAAACATTTAAAAATAAAGGAGTACTCGAACATATCAAATATTAAAAAATTAATTAAAAAAATAAAATCCTCAAATTCTCGGCCTCTAATAAATCCAGTTTAAGCAAAATATATATGAGTTAATAATTTATAATCATTGTTTACTAAAGTTATAGGTCGTAAATCGTCCAACAATTTAAGATCCTTTCCTGGTTTGGGAATGAGTGTGATTTGTCTCACTGTTCGGCAAAACTGGATTTCTAATCATTTCCTGAAACGCTGCAAAAAGAAATTCTCTTAACAAATCCCAAAAATGGCGAGATAAGTTGATGGCCAGGTGATTTATCTAATGACAAACACATAACAGCAGAATCAAGCTCCTCAATTGTTATTTCTGCATTACATAGTTTAAACTGTTCATCTATTTAAGGGACAGAGTCGCCAAGTTGTGAGGAAGACGAGTATAAATCTTGATAAAAGCTATCTTTTTTTTAAAAGCATATTTTAGCTATTAATTCTGAACTATTATTTTAGCTGAACACTCTACCCCATCAATGATTAAGGTTTTAGAGTGTGACTTTAAATTGTACGTCAATATTTTTAAAGTGAAACACACAGACACGCTGTTGTTGCTGCTGCTTCCTGAGTCCGCGTTTCCTCTCTCTCTCTTTGCTCTCCTCTTTATTAACTGACATTAACTGCCCACATCATCATCAGGTGTGCGTCATTTCCCCCATTTACGTGGATCTCGCGCACTTCACAGAGCGTTAATAGGCCACGCCCCCAACACTTAACTGCCATCCTAAATTTTTACTGCTGCTACTTTGCTAATCCTTGGTGATAGTTTGGAACTTGCTTTACACACACCAACAATATATGGGTTATAACCCTAACCCTAGTTTTATTACATTTTCTTTTTAAATAGACACTTCAGTTTCTTCCCGTTGTGCAGCCAGTGTAAGTGGTTTTTCTATGGTACACCACATCCTGAAAGTGTGCGGAGTGCATAGTCATACCCTTTCTACGGTACACCACATCCGCTGCCATTTTCCTTGGCTCTGTTCTGACAGTCACATGACAGTATCAACGATGGGGCGAATGCCGACATCTTTAGAGGAAACATAATACAGTGGAACCTCGGATTACGAGTAACGCGGTTTACGAGTGTCCCGCAAGACGAGCAAAGATTTTTACTAAATTTTGACTTGAAAACGAGCGTTGTCTTTGTTTACGAGCACCGAGTATCATGTTTCACGCATGCACTTCTTGTTTTGACGCGGAGCGTCACGTCATCAAAACTGAGCCAACGCTTTTTTCCTCTCTTGCGCTGCGGAATTGTGGGTAATCGTCTCTCCTGCTGGGTCTTAGTGCTCGTCTCTTACTGGTATAATCAA
>JAQMYL010000019.1:7041942-7056873 GCA_030014365.1 Clarias pachynema
CCCCAAATTTGCCCCATTGACTTATAATGGGGATTTTTGGCGAGGCACTAGTCCCGCACCGTTCGTCATAGACCCATTAATGATGTGTTAAATCGTGCGGGTTATCCGGGAGTGGGCTACAATGACTTTTCGCAGGGCTGGGCGGTTAATTGCCCCCGCAGGGGGCAATTAACCGCCCATAGACTTAACATTGGCTGAGTCCCGCACCGTTCGGCGTAGACCCATGAATCAGGTGTCAAACCGTTCGGCTTATTCGGGAATGGGGTACTATGACTTCTCTAAGGGCTGGGCGGTTAATTGCCCCCGCAGGGGGCAATTAACCGCTCATAGACTTAACATATAAACCGCTAGTCCCGCACCTTTTGTCGTAGACCCATGAATGAGGTGTCAAATCGTGCGGCTTATCTGGGAATGGGGTACTATTACTTCTCTAAGGGCTGGGTGGTTAATTGCCCCCGGGGCAATTAACCGCTCATAGACTTAACATTGATGTTACTCTGGAACCGACTGACATAGAGCCATGGGGGGAAGCTCATTTAACTCAGGCAACCAATCACTCTTTTGCATTTATCATCATGCCCACAAGCCACGCCCCCTTTCAGTCTCATTAGCATGCTGTTAGCATTATGCTAACGCAATTAGCATTTTGCTAGCACACCGCTAACAATGTTAGCATGTCGCTAGCATTCTGCTAATTTTGTCAGCACATCGTTAGCATGATGCTAACGCTATTAGCATGTCGTTAGCATTATGCTAACTTTAGTGGCATTTCACTTATAACATGTGTAGAATGTTGCTAGCATGATGCTAGTGTAATTAGCATGATGCTAGCGTGGCGTTTAGCTGATTAGCATGTTGCTAGCATGATGTTTTAACACCGACCCGGCCCGCGCATAGACACACTTAAAATTTCTTCAGGAATTTTCCCTCTCTAGTTAAGTTTAATGTTTTACACTTTTTCTTTTAGTGATAATGACATTGTGCTGATGAAATGTGATTATATTTCAACCATGTTGGATTTAGGCAAAAATATCGATGATAAAAAAAAATTTCTGCTTTGGAAAGGAAATAATATTGTACTCCACACAATGATTGTAGACCTTTAACAAATGAGCTTAAACGTAAACCTAAATAAAAATACCTACATCGTCCATGTCTAAAGACTAGATATAAAGCAAATTAATGTATACTTACTGGGGCCTCTTAGCTTAACCTCATGGCCAAACTTGCTGCTTAGCTCCTGTTGGCAGCTCTCTGTAAGCTGGAAGTCACAAGACTTCAATAGCATCGAGATCATCTGGGGTGGCTGGGAGGGTGCACCACCTGGGATGCCGGATTGTAATTCCCCAGCTCGCCCCCCAATCATTTCCAGCACCTGAAAATTAATGAATCATTGCTATTACCACTGCATAAACATGTCCATATATAAGCAATACATAAGACAATATTTTCTTTATGGTAAAGATAAAGCTCAAATAATATCAAACATAGCACATTTTAATAAATACAATCTAGTTAACACAATATCCTGCGAGTAAAATTCACCTTGGCAGGCACACTGATGGCAATGGGGTCTGATATGTCCAGTGGAGGTGACTTTGGCGCTTTTGGTGAAAGGGCATGTACCATCTTTTTGGTAAATGAGCGCCTTTCCTGTGGAGGTTGAGTGAACGGTACAGGAGGTGCTGGGGCAGAGGGCTGGCTCTGAGAAGGACTAAGGTTGGGATCTCCAGCCTGGGTGCTGCTGGAAGCAGGGGTATTAAGTGCAGGAGGTCTATGCTGACAGAACACTTGCTGGCTTGGTGCGGCTGCTGCCAAAATCAGACTCCTACGTGCTGCTGCTTCTGATTGGTTAAGCACAGAGTCTGGATCTTCCGTGACCGAACGCTGACTTCCAGAACGGGCATGCCCTTGACGACTCAGACAACGGTAGGGAGGAGGAGTGGCCGCAGACGGAGATTCCCCATCACCAGGGGCAACGGGGCCACTGCTCCCCATTCCAAACGGCCCCTCATCCGGGAAGGTAGGGCTAAAGTCAGGGACATCCTCAGCCATCCAGGACGTGGGAGGTTCCTGTGAGAAATCGGGCAGCATGTAGACGCCCTCCTCGTCATCTTCATCATCTTCCTCATCATTTGCATCTCGGGTTTCGTCGGGCAGCAAACTGTCGTAGGAGCGGCTGGGTGGGATCTGCGAAGTAACTGGCTGAGCCAGGAGCTGAGGGTCCATGGAAGCAGCCAGAGAGAGACCATCACTGCTCGAGCGAGGTCTTCGTAAACGCTGCAACTTCCCCTGACCTGAGCATAAGAGACAGAGGGTTGCTCTTCAAATATAAAGTTCTAGACGTTAACTTAGACTTAGATAAAGTTAGATGTTATTCTAGACTTCGATAACATGAATGAATCAGTTCAGATGCATTATTACATTTTCAGCCAAATTATCTATGTAAATAGGCTTAATCGTATGAGATGTTTTGTTCTTACCTGCGCCACTGTGTTGGGAGGAAAGGGACTCCTCGCTCTTAGCTGACCTCAATGTGACACTGTCCACCCTACAACCTAAAGCATGGCACAACCACGAACATTGTCACATTAATGATGAGCCTTCCAACACTGATAGGTCAACATATTATCCTGCACACGTTATATACAAATATTTATTCACTCCCAATCCTAAAGGTTGTCATTTAACCAAAGCATGATTGGTGGATCACTTTGGTTTCTGTACTTTTTCACCTTTTTAAAAAAAACTGTTTTACTTGGATGCACACATTCGCATAAAATTAAAGTCCCTGAGTTGGTGGTATTTATACTTCTCGTGTTCTTCTTCACGGAGTTTAGGCTGTAGTTTTCACTTCAGCCATTTGCATTTTGGTTCATTTTAAAAGGACAGTCTAAAACCTTCTAACTGCTGATCGTTACGAACTATCCCAAGTAATTTAGACTTTTTTTCTCTACCTGCGTGAGAGGTGGAGGGCTGGAATAGTGAGGTGATCCGGATGGGCTTGCGGCGACCTGAACCTGCAGGCTTCCCAATAGCAAAGAACGTCTTCCAGCTACCTCCAGCTGCTTTCCGTGCCTTTGGCCCTCGTTTCCTTCTGAACATGTTGTAAAAGTGTAGAACATGTTGTAGTCGAGTAGTAGTGTATAATAAATAGCAAATATGGTTTGTTTCGGTTCAGAGACTAAACAGCCTCACCTGTGAGTAGGGAGGTCCAGAACAGTGTGGTAGCGATCCTGTAGGGGGTGCGAAGATCCTTGAAGGAGCAGAGGAGCCTGGGAGCGAGCCTGAGCTTCCTCCAAAGACAGCAGCCTAGTGGATACAAAAGACTTCGGCCTGGTCAGGGATTGCCGAGCTGGAAAGAAACAGACAGGAGTGGAAGTCAGATCTGGTCCAAAAAGAGAATGAGAAGGCGACGACCTGAAGAGCAACAGCTGCGACGGGCACTGATTTCATTCTTAAAAGGAAAAGATAGGAAAGCGTAAGAAAGTCAAGGACACATCAAGATGATCACATCCTGATCTCGTACAACTGCGCAAAAGCTTTTATATAGTTCTTCAATATAGTAGTGAGCAGACACACAAAACCAGGGTTGCCTGACCTGGATGCTCAAAGATGACACTTAAAGCTTGCTTAAACACTGAACATCAGCACGTCATTTCTGCTTGCTACAGTACAAACAGGAAAAGCCAAGGACTTTAAAACTATTTGCTTTGAAGCCTGAATTCTCTTTTTGCGATTTATTTTTACTTTTAATCAGGAATGCACAAATAAGCAAAGCTGACGAACATAAAGCACACATTAAACTACGATATAAATGATTTACCTTACTTGTTTCTCTCAAAAACACCAATACTGAATATTGACTCACACCAATTCCTGAACAACTGATTTCTGAAATAAAACTCTTAATAAAACTTTCAACTTTAAATAGACATAACAGCATTACAACGACAAGCTGACTACAGACAAAAGTAAAAAAATAATTGGTCTAAAAGAATGTATTTATTATTTTTCTTCTCTTTTATAGACTGTACAGTACATACAGAACATAAATCATATTTTACAAAAAGAAACAAGGATCCCTTTGATCCCTTTACATCAACTGGGTCTCTTCATGTGTAAACAATTCAAAATCATATCCTTTACCTAAAAACCAGGCAAAGCTGGAAACTAGAAAGTATGCACTCTGGACCATCAAACTGAGTATTCTGAGGCATTGTTACAGCCAGTGAGTCCAAGCTTTGGAAGGTTTCATATGACTGAGAAACGCCGCTGGTCTGCATCAAGGTCTGGAGAGGTAGGCTCAGGTTCTGGGGCCTCCCCCCGTGCGTCCTGCAGACTAACCAACCGTGTTCTTGGAGGCCGGCTTGGGATCTTGCGCCCTTTACCCTTTGCTGTTATGGAAACACACAAGCTGCAACTTCCTGTTTCAACATAAACTACTGCAAATAAAGCTCAGCTGTAGTGTGCTATTTAATTAACAGAATGGAATCATCTTATATTATCATGGTTTAATACTAAACTATCAGCCAAGATGAGAACTTATAGCTTATGTCTTGTGCTGTTAAATGAAGTTTTAGTGAAAAATAAAAAAAGTATATGTACACAATGGACTGATCAATGACATTTAACAAATATTGAATTTCTTCATAGGAATAATGATATGGTACGATCAAGTTGAAACGTACCTGCAGCAAACCGTCCCACGGATGTGAACGAATCACTGAAGAGCACCTCCACGTTGGTGAGCAAGAACTCCACTACTACAGACTGGATGCGCACCTCTTTAAACGGGTCAGCGCCATTCAGCCCAGTAGCCTCGATCTCCTTAGATCTAGCACAGACAACAAGCAGTACACCTCAGCATGTGTTCTCCTCAGTGCTCGATCTCTGCAACAGCACTTTTTAAAAACATATTAAGCCCACCTCGAATACCTCTGACTACAAATTACAAATCAAACCAGTAGTTCTAATAAGGATAAGAAATAAATGAAGAATATTTAAAAACTTGCATCAAATGATACAGTTAAAGAACCAGTGGCATTTACTCTGTATTTCATTTTGTTCATTTTATAATACATTTTCTTTTCCATTAAAATTTTCTGCATTTGATGTATTAAGAAAAGTTAGCAACCAGTTACTTGATATGCTCAGTATTTAAAACCATGAGTTTAGTTAAGAAATATCACATGAGAGAGAGTGCTGTTGTACTGAATATCAGCACGGCTGTGATGTGGTTGTAGGCATAAAGATATCAAAAACATGCTGATATTCAGCACAACAGTACAATCTCACAAAAGGTATAAAAGATATCGCTTTCATACAACAGTTCCATAAACACCAGACGGATAATCAACAGATTATGAGGCGTTTGTTTATTTTGCCAAACAATAAACTTAACAGGGGTGAAAGTAGTTTTAAATTCTTATTGGTACTGTGTAGCCAAACGGTTAGGAGAATAAACCATGGAGGTGCTGGACAGTCCTGGGAAACTTGTCATGTTTACTTTATATTTCCACTTTTTCAGCTTTAGCTAACGTCCGGGTTCTGGGGATAAATCCCAAATAGCGTAAATCGGAAAGCTAGTGTACAATCCCTTGTTCCACACACTAAGTAGTGTCCTAGAGAGACATTTGGTATTTGTTAGAGAGAGATTTGGGATTCAGACTTGTGTTATAACCTATTTAATTTTGTAGCTCCTGATAGCCGGGAGCAAAACAACACGGACAGTTCAGAGGCAATTCGAAATGGCTTGGAAGCAATTACTAATGAGACAAAGTGTTGTTAAAGATGATATAACGTTATCTGATGTGTTTTATTGCATAAAGGGCTTCCTTAACTGGTTTCGAATGTGGTTTAGTGGTTTGAACATGGTTTTTGGAAGGCAGCTACTTTCCCCTCTTTTCAGTAATGCGGACTGTACCGACGTGGAGTGATGCATATAGTTAAACGTCCCAGTGCCGTTATGCTCCATATCAGCACTTGTGGAATGTCCCTCTCGATTATAGGAATAAATGCTGTATAATACACAATATTGGATGCAGATGTTTAATGTTTACCTGAGCAGGTTTGGAGCCCAGACGATGGCCAGGTTCTTAATGTGCATGTTGGTCTCTTCACTGAAGGTGGCTAGACGGGCCAGGTGTTTTACGAGGTACTCGAGAGTCCTAAGAGACAGAGGCACCAATATCATCAAAAATCATCAGATAGTAAGAATGGGATTCGAAGCAGCGCTGTTTAAAATCCATGAACTTAAGCTTTTTATCAAGAGCTTCAGGGAGAAATCATGATGCACACAATCTGGCACACTGACACACTTCTCAATATTCTTAGAAAGAATATTTAAGCATTTAATACATTTAATTAAACTGTAGTGAAAAACATGCGCCAATCAGCCATAACGTTTGATTTTTAATTATATACCAGTAAACTATTGACAGGATCACGGGTACTCAAGAATCACCCATGCCCACGTGGACCAGAAGGACAAATTGGCAAAAATAAATAAATAAATAATAATAATAATAATTGTGTCCTTGATAGAAATGCACCAGAACACCCAGTACAAACAAGTCTGATCCATGTAGGCCCCACTCCACAACCCACAGCACCCAAAGGATCCACTGCCAACGTCCTGGTGCCAAGGGGCCAGAGCTGACCTAGTGGCACAATCGGAACCGACACAATACTGGGCATAATACTGCCCAGTTACATAATATTGTAATGTTGCGTCTGATTGGTATACATTTCTCATATCTACTCATGTCTAAAGTGCTCATTATGACACACCCATTTTATACATTTTAAACCCGAGGCTTTAAAATGAAGCACCAGTAATGTACCTGTAGTGCGGAGGTGGAAGCTGCTGGATGACGTCGTGCACTTTGACCATGCGCTCATCCTCAGTCATCTCCCCCATGCAATCCTATAAACCCAAATCCGACACAGGCAACCTTAGAACCATGTAACTCAAAGCCCAATATCAAAAATTAAATAGACCCGGGAACTACGCTTGCACAGCACAGCCAGACACAATCTCACATACACACAGGATCCAAACTCACAGCAAACTTTTCATAGAGCTGGTAGGTGAGAAGGGGATTGGGAAGCTCTCTGAAGTAGAGCTTGCAGAGGGAGCCGACGCAGTGAATATCCTGCATGTATACGTCTTTCGTCAGGTCTGGAACGTTCTCACAGTCAAACTCGTGCCTGGATTAAAAGAGGTCAGTGAAGAGTTAATTTTTGGAAGCTGCGTCTCTTAAACCACCAATCGAAATGGAGCGAATGCTGGGTGGGGAACGGGAATGACCCATTTTGATCGTGACTTGAATTTAAATCCACGTGACTTATTAAGTAGGTGACCTAGACCATGCACGGATATAAATACAAGAGTGATTGCTATGCTGTAATAATGACAGGAACATAAAGAACGGACGGGTCTAAGCTTCAGGATCATAAAATGTCTCACGTATGCATGGAAGCCAGGGAAAAGCCTTTACAGTTATGAAATCTGCAGAATTGTTGTCTTTCTTTTTAAAAACATTTTAGTTCACTGTCGTACAGTAAGTGTGTAAGCACTTCGGCATTAGGCTTGAGAGTTAAGGGCTTTGCTCAAGAGCCCAACAGCGGCAACTTGGTGGTGGTGGGGTTTAAACCTAAGACCTTCCGATCAGTAGTCCAACGCTGCTGACTCACTGACATCTGACCGACTCACCTCAGTTTCTGGATGTTGGAAGAAATCCCAGAATGCCTGTAGATACCGTCTACGATGCCATGCTTCTCGATAAACTCTGAGCAGCTTTTTAAGACCTGGGGAACTAAAAAAATGGCAAACTTACAAACAAGTCTAAATAGAACGATGCTGAAAGTCAAATTCAAAAGGTCTCTATACCATCTTGTCCAGAGTTGAGGAGGTGTTCTCCGAGGTCACAACCGAAGACCCGCTCCTTCAGGATGCCCCTTTGCTTCAGCTTCTGCTTGCTGGGCCTGGATTTCATGAAGACTCGAAGGAAACCCATCAACTTGCCATGCTTCTTGGAAACTGCCACAAGGGGGAGACAGAGGAATAATAATAATAATAATAATAATAATAATAATAAATCAAATGTATTCTTTTAGCTTTAGGTCTTTATTTTAATGACAAGTGAGGAACAGATGACTGGATGACTGACGATACAGTCGGTGTTAGACGATGCTAGTAATGCATAAAGTGATACCACAGACGTAGTGCTAATCCGTGTCAGGTGGTTAAGGTGTGCGCAAAGCACTATTATTGCGTATAATTCACTCTATAATGCATCAACAGGCAATCATTTCCTTATAAGCAGGGGTTGCTGGACTCATGCCCATGAATAGCATTTTGGGTAAAGAATGTGTTAGCGATATCAAGATTAGGATAAAAAAAAAAAATCAATAAAAAAGAATAATCCGGACAACAGCTTCTCATTTATACAGCGAGATGCCTGAGCAGAGGGAAACAGTCACGACGTTTCATAATGATCTATGCCTACTCCACTCGGCCGCCCACTCCTGCTCTTCACGCAATCTGCTCGTTGTATAAATGGCTCGAATCCACTTCGGACAAAACAAAACGTTAGTGAAAGCCAGAGGAGAGCCTTGTTTTGTAACAGAAAGGAGTCGTGTTAATTTCCACCCGCCGAAAGGTGTTACCAGCAAATCTTAGGAACCAAGGCTGAAAAACTGAGAGAGAAAGAGACAGAGAGAAAGAAAAAGAACAGATGGTCTAAAGATACAGCACAGTAGCTCCGAGAGGAGAAACACAGATCAATCAGAATTCTTATAAACACTTCTAATGCAACACCAAAACTGGTGCCGCAGTCGACCATATGTATTTTCTGATGTATGCCAGAAAACACTCAGATATCCACATCAGTAAGTGTGGCTGGATTTTTCTAAACCTGCTTGCAGCTAGAGAGGGTCTGTATTGTGAACTGTATATTAAGGGCACCATGGCGACTAGGAAATTACCATAACACGCAAACAGCACAAATGCATGATGCACAACATCAAGCACTGTTAATCGAAATTCAATTCCGGCTTCTCATTATTATTCAAACAAGATAATCGAGAATTAATGATTATTGTGCTGCATTCCTTTGCATGTCGCTTTATAGTGGTGCACTTTCACTCCTCACTCTAACTCACTCCAGGAAGCATCTGACATTTCTTTCTTTTTTGGGGGGGGATTTTTCCCTGATTTTCTCCCTAATTTAGTCGTGTCCAATTCCTCCCCGTCACTAGGGGGCGCCCACATTAAGGCTACTATTACCACTCAGTCGGGTGGGCCAAAGACTATCGCGTGTTTCCTCTGAACCACGTGACCCCAGCCGACCGCATCTTTTCGAACTGCTCGCTCACCGTTGGGGGCGGCGTAACACACTCAGAGGACAGCGCTATCCGCTCCTTCCGCTCGCGTGAGCTCACAGACACCCCTGATTGGCTTTAGAGCCGTGATTAATGTGGGAGCACTAAGTACCTCTCATCCCTCCCCAAGGTCATTCCTGTGAACTTTCAGTGGGTTGAACACCTGATCCTTTAAAAATCTACTTGCAGAAGAAACACATCTGTCTGTGATAAGTGTACACATACTTCCACACCAATTGCACATTACAGGAATTTATCTGGAAGTTATTGCCCCAAGCCTTTTCCACCTGTTTGGGCCATTACAGGAGTTCCTGGGAGGCCAGTGTTTCAGAAATGAAGCAGGCAGTCCGATCATGGCTCCGGCATACTGATGGTATTCAAGCATCACTTGACCTTCTACCTTGATGGTATTAAAGCACCACTTAACTCTGTTAAGTGAATTAGTGTAGCAGGGGATTATATAATGAAATAAACATAGTTTTTACTCTCATAATTGTGTTCAAGTTATTCTTCACAATCAAAAGTCCCACTTTGACATGAACACCACTCATACTACAATACAAAAACTACAAAGGGTGCAAGTAACGGTCTTAAAAGAAGTACTCATTTAGCACAGCACAGGGGTCAGAGTTCGCTTTTTTTTCTACTAGACTACAGAGAACATAATGTTAAAATAAACAATATCTTTATGCTTTCTCAAAAAAAAAAAAAAAAGTGTTAAATTATAAAAGCTCTCAACACCTCTTCAACCCCATGGCTGGATGTGCATGAAGTAACATTTTTCAGACAAACACCACTTCAGTTGTTTTTAGTTCTCCAAAATGTCCTGGAGTTACTGTTAGGAACTGTTTACATCGTCAGTTCCCTATACCCTTTTCTGTTCCCGGACTTGTTTTCTGTTTTCAGGTGATATTGCGGCAGTGTGCATTTGCATGTGTTGCTCATTTAGATTTTCTGCCATGGTACGTTTCTAAGTGTGCATCTTTTGGCCACCGTCTCTGATATACTTCTACCCAGACATATTGGATTGTAAAGCTCTGCATGGGAATTCATTCATCTTCGGTAACCACTTTATCCTGACAGACTGGTGGGAGGTTCGAGGAAACCTGAGAACAAGGAGTAAACCCATGTGGTTACATGGAGTACGTATGAAACTCCACACAGTCAGGAACCTGAGCTCAGGACCGAACCCGGGACCTTAGAGCTGTGAGTCTACACTAACCGCTGTGCCAAACTTTAGTCTGTGTCTTCTTCACCTTGCTCAAAATCTATTTGAGTGCTCGAAACCTTGCTCAAATTAGCTTTCCTGTTAACGGATGTGCAGACAATTAATAGTACACTCGGTTAAAAGTTTAACTCAAATGTACTTTAATGGCCAAGTGAGCACTATTTTCATGCATAATTCTTAACAGTTTTGACTGTTACAGAAAACATAAAATCAAAAAGAAAACTAGAAAGGCAAATCCTGCAAATGAGATTTTTAACAAAGAGCTGCCCAAAATAACTCTTACCTGATGTGGGAGAAGACGGACTGGGCGCACTGGCGACTCCGGGTCTAGAGCTGCCTGCATCAACCTCTACTATAATTATAGAGGAAATTTGTAATCACAGATGAATGATGGCGTGTATAAAGATGAATGACTGAGAAATGGCGAGCATTACCTATCTTGGCAGCGGACGTGCTGACAGACTGAGGCATCTTCTCATTGATCAGCTCGACACACTCGCTGGGAAAGAAGCCAACCTAAAGGATGAAATAACAATGATCGAATCAGGAGCTGATGTCATTCACCGTTATTTTACCAGGAAGTCCCACTGAGATCAGGAATCTCTTTTACAAGCGAAGGGAGCCGTGGCCAAAGTAGAAGCCATACTGATTCTTAATTATTAAAAATAAATAAATAAATAAATAAAAATAAAGCACCACATTCTTTATAATGGCCTTAAATTCTTCAATGAAGAATAATATGTCCAATTTTCGATTTTTCTTCAAATTGTACCATGACCAAGGTGCACTGCAAGAAAATGCAGTTTTCTCTAGCTCTGTAAAACTTGAGGAATCTTTAAAAAAAAATTTAAAAAAAATGCCTTTTTAAGATTCCACAGAGCTAATACACAGAGCAGTACAAAGATGAGCTGGAAATTTGCCCGTTATTGCATTATAAATAAAAAATAAACCAGTGCTGTTTGATATGGGCAGTCAATTACGTCCAACCCAACAAATCATAAAGAAAACAAAGGGTGAGTAGGAGACTTGGCATTTGTGATAATGCGTAAAGCAGGATCTTAAATAGCAGGAATGTACAGCCATAGACTGTATAATTTATCAGCATAATTAATCTTTGGCAATAAAAAAGTAGCTTCCACAAATTTTCGTTTAGCATTAAAAGGTTAATTCTGAAAATAAAAGCCAAATATAACTTTAAGCTTTTTTTTTTTTTAAACAAGATTAGCAGCATGCATGTTAAGTGAAATCTTCTCATCCAGCCATCCATCCTCAAATCCTCGCACGAGGACACGCTATCACTAGATTTACCATCAGGTGTAAAAATACCATGATTATTAGTCTCAATGGAAAACATATATCTGAATATATTAACAAGATTAGCAATGCATGAAGCATGGTGCGAATCAGTCACAACGGCCTATGGTTCGTTATTTATTCTGTATTTTATTTGCAGTGAAATGTATATAACCATAACATTATGACCACTGACAGGTGATTATTTAATTACAGTCGCAACTTGATTGTGGGTGGGATACCTTATGGAATACCGTAAATTAACTTTTTGTCCCTGAAGTTGACGTGTTAGAGGCACAAAAAAAAAAGGGCAAGCATGAGAGCGATTCTGATAATGGCCAAAATGTGGCGACTAGACGACTGGGTCAGAACAACTCCAAAACTGTAGTCTTTTTTTTAGGATGTTCCGAATTTGCAGTGGTCAGGTACTACAAAAAGTGTTCGAAAAAAGGAAAACCCGTGAACTGGTTACAGTACAGGGTCATGGACAGCCAAGACTCACTGATGGAGGAAAGGCTGGCTCTCAATAAAAGTTGGGTCAAAAATTGACTCAAAAGTTAATGCTGGTTCTGATAGAAAGGTGTCTACACACACAGTGCATCACAGTTTGCTGTGTATCGGGCTGTTTAGCTGCAGACCATGCAGGGCGCCACGCCTCGCACCTTACAGGACTTAAAGAATCAGCTACTGACAGCTAGGTGCCAGATACCAGAGCATTCCTCCAGGGAGCTTGTGGAATCCATGCCTCAATGGGACAGGGCTGTTTTGGCAGCAAAAGGAGGGCCTATCAATAAGGCTGTGGCTGGTCGGTATAAAGCAAATTGAAAAGGTGGACCCCGTCCCATTAAAAATCCTTATGATGACCAAGTTGCATGAGTGTACACACTTTTACCTAAAACACTCTTAAAGCACCTTTAGCTTGTAATACAGTATTTCTGAACAAGGCTACCATTTTTAGATCTTCTTAATTAGGGAAATTTTTTCCACTCTTCCATGCAAATATACTCCAGATTTATAAAATTGTGAAGATCTTCTATGCCCTCTTTTTGTCATTCCATGGGTTTCTGATATGATCTGATGTGATTGGACCACTGAAAAATGCTGTCAAATCATTATCATCTACAGTGATTCCTTTTCGTCGGATTTGTGTTATCATAAATTATTATTATTATTTTTTGACAGAATGTTATTTGTAGTGATCCATGATTCCCTTTATCTTCAACATAGTCTCACCCCCATCTAAAGAGAAGCAGTTGCATAGTATGATGCTGCCACCACCAAGCTTCTCTTATCTGGGTCTCATCAGACCATAACTTGTTTTGCCACGTGATTTTGGGGGATTAAGGCAGGTCTCTATGTTTAAGTTTCTTTTAAATGGGAAAGGCCTTCCGTCTTGCCCCTCTGATCCATGACCCAGACGTGCGGAATGTGTGACATCGTTGTCACAAGTTTCTGCTGTTCGTTTAATGTTGTCTTAGCCACATCCATGATAAGTTTTCTTCTTGCCCTTGTGTGAAATGTGGCGGGATGCCGTGTTCTAGATAATCTCAATCACAATACCCCATTTTCTCCACGTGGCCTTCATCGTGTTCCATGGTGCATCTACTGTCTTAGAATTGTTTGCAGCAGCCCCATTTCCCCTCTTGTCTGTTCCAACCTCTCAGCATTCAGCATCACCAGTATACTAATCACCGGCCTGATCAACGGTCATTTTACACTTGAATTACTCTATTCATAGGTCACTGTGTGGTTTAGCAAACAAAAACACATTCATCTGAAACTGGTAGCGACTAGACTGGAAGTGAGAGCAAAATAGAACTATTCCTCTAAAATACATTAAAAATACAAGAATGTCTGGCTCTTTAGAAGCGAAATATAAAGAAATGAGGGGAGACTTTTTCACAGTACTGTACGTTATATTTTCACTGTATAGAAACACATTATTCACTTCTGATCCATTATCTTCACAGTTTGCTTGTATAATTATATTATAAATAATGTAAAATAAAACCATAAGAGGAATTTTTTGAAAGAAAATCATGTCCTGCTGATTTAAAGGCTTGTAATAATTTTATTAGTCTTTTTATTAGATCATTTTTTTTAGATATTTATTTTACTTCATTGGAGGTCCAACGTGACACTAAAGTACATAACTCCTAAACCCCCTTTCTATAATTTTCCTATTTTTAGTATTTAGTACACCTTCATTTCTGTTCTTATTGAAACGCATCTAAGATATTTCTTCAAATTATTATTTGTGTTACTGCTGTGCAACAGTTTCCCTTCGTTTATGTGCTGGTGAGAAAACCAGAGTTGATCTTAGGATGTCAATGCTTTTGTCGGTACCTGGAAGCCATGTTTTCCTCTCCACCAGGTGGTCTCCTCTTTGGGTGGCATATCAATCACAGACAAAATATCACCGACCTTCAAAATCGAGGAGAAAGTCTCGGTTAGGGTTGTTTGGGTTATACGTGAATGTTTGTGCTTCAGCTAGAACATCAACTGCATGTTCATAATCAGCTCGAGACATTATTTGTAAACTAGCAGTCTAGAATTTGTACAAAGCTGCATGTGTGGTACATACAGATCACACGGATAGCTTTAATGTGAGCTCTGTGACATCACCAAACTATCCAGCCACAATAGCTGTGAGCTGAGCCAAAACAAGCGTCACGACACGTCCAGTCCTGCCCAGGAACTTCTCCTTGACCCAGATAAAGAATTAAGCAATGGGGAAAAAAATGCAGTGTCCACTTATCGCTAGAAAGTGAAGGAGAAGATGGTTTAAGGAAGAGAGGAAAGAAAGGCTATGAAGAACTGGACAGAAAGCAAGAGTGATCAAAAGGGAAATAGAGAAAAGGATAGAGAGGCAGAGAACAGGAAAAAGAAAAGACAAGTGAATAAAAAGAATGAGAGGACCGAGAAAAAAAAGGGGGAATATCAGACAGAACATGACAGAGATGAAATAGTAAAGAGACATACAGAGACAGATAGTAGATGAAAGAGTAACAGACAAAGAGACA
>JAQMYL010000019.1:7070014-7083236 GCA_030014365.1 Clarias pachynema
AGTACAACTCATTTAAATTAGTAAAGTGTGATTTTATTTACTGCTGTATAAAAGCCATGTGTGCATGAGGTCATGGGTTGCACCTGGGGTTCAGATGCCCAGTCTAAAGCTGCAAATGAAAGTTCAACAAAAGCTTGTAATGCAGCATTAGTTTTAAATTTGATAAACTTTGCAAACCACGGTGCTTGCGTTTATAATGATCTGAAATGATTCCGATATCCAAGACAAATTTATGAACGAACAGGTGGAAAACGAGTGTGTGAAGTAAAACTGCTTCACTTTGGCTGGGTAGCAAACTTCAGTACTGTTGTTGCACCAACCGAATTGCTTTGATACCATCGAGTATCAAATAACGTTGTGTCATTCTGTCCAAAATTTCAATACGTAAGGAGTAAATTTCAATGAGGCAGCATGCTGACTACACCACTCGGAGACGGGTCTCGTGTTGTATTTTGAGAGGCTTGAGAGTTGTATGGTTTTATTGTATAAAGTGTTGTTCAATATATACCCTCACAGCAAACATTTGGACGTTTGATGACCGTTGATGACAGCCGCTGTGGACCAGATAACGTCCGTTCAACTTTCATTTTGGAACTATTTTTCAACCATGGCGGGACGTGTCGGAGGGACGTCATTTCAACGGCCATCAAGCTGCCTTCCACTCATCATTTAAGTGTGCATAACTTTTTAAAACTTTCTTTAAAATCTCCACCAGCAAATGCCCCTCATCCAATATGAATGAGAACGGAGTATGACTGGGATTTCAGCAAGTACTGTTAACATGCAGGGTGGTGAGCATGAACGGTGAAAGGCTTCGTTCATTCCATTTATTTTATTGCTAATGCTATGTGAGCTCTAAAAAGCAGTTCCACAAAAATGTTCTGTTACATATTGCGATTCTTTCATGTGGCAATTCACGTATCGCCACACGGACTTCAAAATATATATATATTATATGTATTTTTGCATTTTAGGTGGCAAAATGTTTCCGTTTCTCTATAATACAATGTGGTGTGTCCTCTAAGCTATTCACACATTGGCAGACAGCACAGCATCCTGTACGGTAGGAGGTACCCACCTTGTTCAATCAAACAGGAATTTCAGTCTGACTTGACTGGTTTACTTTACTATTCCAACTGCTATTAGTTGAAGTGGTAAATAATTAGGATATATAAATAAATGTAGCTACTTAAGTGCTTTATTAATGTCGAGAGAAAACCTGTTAAGAGAGTAAAAGATGTCCTAGAGTAAAAGACTCATAGGCAGCGTGAATATTAAGTGTAAAATAATATGTGGTATACCTCAGGTGTCTAATTTAATCAGCCATAACATTACAATGAAGAAAAAAAAACTTTATTCCCCGGTCCCCCTTGTGCCACCAGGACAGTTCTTGCCCCTCAGGGTACGACTCCCCATGACCTCTTGGGTTTTGCTTTCTGGCACCATTGGGTGCTGCGGCTTGCAGGCTGGAACGTTCGTGTTCATCAGGAGCTACCAATGGAAGCTTGATCGGACTGAGGTGTAGGAAATTTGTCTGCGGCCTTGGGTTCTTTGCCACGAAAGTCTGTGGTCCACTGGGGGTTCTGGTGCTTTTTTATTGTGACCAGCATTTTTTTCCTGTGAATTGTGCTGCATTGGCTTTTCTGTGGGATCAGACCAACCACGCTAGTCATGGCTCCCACAGGTAAAAAAAAGCGAGCCTTTGTGCGAGAAGTGTCCCATGATCCAGTCACCAGTTTACTGGTATATAATTGATAATCAGCGGTGATGCTATGTGGTTTCTACCAGTTTTTTTAGTTTACTTACATACACACCTGGTTCAATTAGCAAATTTTAGAGAATTTATTTTAGAAAAGGTTATTTGAGTAGAATGTAAAAATATTAGGCTGGCAGTGTAGCTTACCTCTACAGAACTTGACCTTTGATTAAGTTGAAGGGTTAAACATGTCGTGTAACAACTCGCAATACAAAAATCATAACTGGAGCCAACAGCAAATACTCAAATATATTTTCTTTTCTACAGCAAAAACATTTTCTTACCTTTTGCTCATCTTCCCCTTCAAGTTGGCAGTGGTGCCAATGGAGCGGTTGGCGGGCTCCCCGGAACTGTCCAGATTATCTGTGCTCCGAGCCTGTTGGGAGAAAAGAGGACGCAGGGGTATATCAGACAGAAAAGTTTACTCTCGTACTGCATGCTGGTGTACGGAACCAACTCTCCACAATCACACACATGCATGCACTTCCTCTTGAACGTTACCTACTAAGGAAATACAGTTTGTTAAGCCATTGCCAGAGTCACTGACTTCTCCTAAACTTTTAGTTTTTTTTTTTTTTTTTGAGAGAACGTGAGAGAGCGAGAGAGAGAGAGAGAGAGAGAGAGAGAGAGAGGATGAACTACAACTCCCATATCACTGGCAGCACACGAACTGGATTTGCTCTCCTGGGAAGTCTGGGCTATTTTCCTTCCTCTGTTTTCGAGTCAGCCACAGTAGCACAGATTAGACCATGGTCTATTGGATCACAGCAAGAAAGCACAGAACAAATCAGCTAGAGGGAGATTTGATTATGCATGAAAGTTAGACATAAGCCGAGGTTTGAGCTGAATCTACTTTGCCAACATCGATACCCCATTCACACAGCTGGTTCAGCGCTGGGGATATTGTGCCGCTGGTGTGCCTCAGTGTTCGCTATGAAAGGAGCAGAGGTGGAATGATGGTTCGTAAGTGAGTTGAGGTGTGTGAAAAGGGAGTAACACACCCCCTCACCCCACCTATTGGGGCAGAACAGGGGTCTGAAGTTTTTATTTGTGAAAGGTGTGCAACCTGCTGTCAAGAGGTTTCAACAACAGTAAACTGTTCACCTTTTATATAGAACAGATCAGATGTACACACCAAACTCCAAAAGGTGCTAAAGCTGTAGAACAATCAGCTGAAGAATCAGCAGAGATTGAGACGGATCAGCAGAGCCAGGCTTTTATTTCTAGATCACATGTAAAATATTTAAGTGTTTCAGAGTGCAACTGATGGCATTGTGTTCATTCTAGCATTAAGAGATGCCGGAAAATGTAAAAAAAAAAAAAAAAAAAAAATTTTCCTAACAAATCCGCCTTCTGTATCATGACAGGTTACAAGAATCTGGTTCGGTTTGTGACTGGTTAGGTTAAAAGAGCTCTGAAATAAGAGCCAGTCCTACAGCGTGAAGGTGGAACCCTGAGCAGAGTGCTGCATTTGGTGAGTGATTTATATGTGCATGGCTAGCACCTTAACACTCAGTTTACACTTCTTTGTTGTTCTGAAAGCAATGGTACGCAAGGTGTTTACCACAACTCCGCGATATTCTGAGGTGGGGGGTGAGGGGGGGGGGGGCAAAAACCCAGTGTTGTAGCATTACTAAACAGCCTCATTAGTGACTTTATTTATTTGGATTATTTTGCTGTGCAGTGAGTCTCGTCTGTAGACTCACTACACTTGGTATATATTGGTTTACTAAACTGGTGCTTATGAAATTACAGATCAAAGTTCACCTAGATAGAGAGAGAACGAAATGAAAGCAACCACTGCCGTAAACAACTCATGTCCTGTGTCCTTTCCCCTTCAATGAACTGTTTTTTTTTTTATTACATGTTTGGTTTGACACCATTTTAGCTGAAACAGCAGCTACCGCTCTTGCTTTGCCCCCCTTGCTTTATAAAAGACCTGAGCATGCAAGATTGTTGTCTGATATTTTTTAGCTAGTCATAAGTTAAATCCTGAAGGTGATTTAACTTTGCTCCTAGGTTGATTTGATATTCTCATTCAAAACACTAACGCTTTGCGCCCTTTGACTCAGTTGGAACCTTGCAGACCGTTTCAGCAGCTTGTGTCTAGAAAAATCCTCTCGCCCACAGCCCAAAATACGCAACATGTACGCTAGTTGTGGTTTACACCTTAATTACCTATTTAGACAAACTCTTCTGAAAAGGAAATGCACCAGGATGTGATTCAGACACCGGGTATATGAAAGTCAACAAATCAAGAAACTGAGATTTCTGATACAACGTAAAAAACCCGTTATTGGGACACGTCTATGTTGAATCATACCGTGCCACGCAGATCAACATCAACATGCAGCCTTTAAGCAGCTGATTCGAGCGTTGCTCAGTATGAGATCAGCGCAGGATGTGCACTTACAGCCCCGGGGTGACAGGATTAGAATGCGGCTTGCGGAGCTTCAAGCAGGCCTCGCAGATGAGTGTTATGCTATTCTTGACAAAGGAAGTGCATCATTAGTGTTGCGTTATGACTTTTAACACCAGTTTTGGCGACACCACTTAATGTAACCTGGCTGAGCTGAAGTTGTCAGAAAGGTTGTTTTTTTTCCAAATGGTGTCATGTGGGCAAAACTTTACATGTTTATGGATGGATTGTGCAAACTAGGCCGTTTTCCCTCAGGGTATCGGCAGCTCTATGCGAGAGCTCACACAATTTCCCTACAACTCAGTCCAGTCACTGGAGCTTTCTGAGAAGAAAAATATTAAGCCTTTAAGCAGCATAATTTCAATTATTAGTAAAAAAAGAAAAGAAAAAAAAATGCAGATCATAGAAAGTCAGTAATGTGTGCAAGCTAAAATAAAAAAAAGAAAGAAAGAAAAAGAAAAAGGAAATACCTGTCTCACTTACCGGTAAAGCCAACTGCATCACGCTGGGCAAGGAGAAACCTTTAAAGACGGTCAATATAAAGTTTTAATGTCAATAAAATGTTTTTACCCTCTTTCGTTACAACGGCTCAAAGTGACAAATTATCCGCATTGCACATTTACAAGCAACGGCAAAGTCTGACACTCCTTCAGTTTTGTACAGTTAAGTCGTAAAGTTCGACATCAACCACGTTCCAGCGCATCCCGGCTCTAGTTTACGCTTTAGGGAAAGATCACAAATGAGCGTACATTACATTACCTGTCCCGGCACATCCGAGGGTAAACTGATTATAGCTGTTGATGGATCCAATACAACAGAACCGGCTTATCGGCTTGTCATTTACAAACAGTTTGTTAGGCTTGTATCCAAATTTGCATCACATGCCATGTTTTTTTTTTTCTTCCCCCACTCATACGGAAGCAGAGCAGGTTGAAGGGATAAAATGTCCCTACACACAGTCTATATTTCACCCTTTCACTTCCAGCTCTTCATCCTTAGTGCTATATTCCCGACGACATTTAAATGCCCAAAAGCTTCTGAAGACGGTAGATGTTTCTCTCTAAAAATGGCTAAAATAATCACATCTCCGCCTGTTTTCATTGTGGCTCCAGCAACAGCCGAGGTAACAGTACTCACAACAAGAGAGACAAGAAATCAATTCCAGCATGGCAGCATGCCAGACTCTAGATAAAATGCTCCAGTTACATTCGTCTTTATGTATTCATAGCTTGGAAAAATTGCAATTAGTTTATAAAGCGAGTTAGGAGTTCATACACAGTGGATGGAGCACGAAATTTCCTACAGAAAAGAGGAAGCACACACACCCTCTGTATAACGTTGTCACAGGAAAGGTCTGATGAGCTCTCGGTTCAGTTCTCTCATTCGCTTCGCTTTATTCGTGTCAAGCGCCATGGGAATCATTTCGCCAAATGGTGTCCGTTAATGTGCCTGGAATATCCTGCATCTGTGCACTGGAACGGGGGATATTTTTCTTAGTAACATTTTTCTCAGCCTCCGTTGCCCAAGCAGAACAGGAATAGAGGGTGAAATAAAATCCAGCTGGCACTTGCGACTTGTTTCCAAAATGCATGGCAAGGGGATGGGGCTGGGATGCGAAGATGCATCGTGCAGACAATAGTTTAGCAAACAATCTGACATCCTTGAATAAGCTAAGTGCTGATGTAGAGAACACGACAGCTGGCTTGAAACGTATCGTGCCGACGCGGTTATGATCACTCCTAAGAAGCCATAGGTTTAACACTAAAGAGAACGAGACAAAAAGCCACACAAAAGTTCAGCGACATACTGGTTTCCTTTAGTCTGCATTAATGCACACGATTCCTTACGTTTGCTAATAACTTATAAGAAGAGTCAAGTCTCTGCGACATTTTTCTTGTGAACACCGAATTGAGTCAGACTGCTTACGATCCACTTCCTCTTCCGCCACCTTTATTTTCACAGAGAGCTCTGTCACAGTTTTCTCTGACAGTTTTCGATTTGATTAAATTTTTGGGCATCGCGATTTTCAATTTGATTAAGTAGCACTAAGGTTTCCAGTCTGATTTGTCAGCTGTGGACGTGGATGGCGCGTCTGGCTCCTTCTTGATGGCCAACACTTGTGTGACTTTTCATGAACTTCTCCATCCATGTCACATCCTGTGCACAAAGTCTTCGATAAATAACAGCACCAGGTACACAATCAGACGTCAAAGCGCTGATAAGACAGTGCGGCCAACAGAATTTTTTTTATTATAACCGGAGTGTGGATAATTTTTGACTCACTTGTATTAGTAACTACTTCTACTTCTAATAAGCATTGAAATGCTGTCTAACTTGTGTGTTGATTGTTTGAATGTCAAGTCTCGTATTTTTGTCTCTTGTTTTTTTTTTACAACCCACTCCAGTCCCACCGCCCATAAAAACCAAAAGAATAAGAAAAACAATACTCTAAAATATAAATACTCATAAATAAAATTAAGCCTTAGTGAGTTAAACATTCTTTAATGTAGCCAAATCTATCTGTAATTTCTTAAAGTAAGTTTTCATCAAAACAAATAGAAGTTTCTTAAATCTTATCTATAGTCAAATGTTACTAAAATTCTAAAGTGTAACTTTATTGAAAATTTATTTTGCTTCTTTCAAGAAATAAATTCCAAAAACTAGCCAATATCTACCAATTTCTTTGCTTAACATTTTGGCAGAATTTGATTAGAAATAAGCAATCGTACATTTGGATTTCCCTCTTCATCCATCTGGGGACCTCTGTAGTCCAACTAGGGACTGTGGAAGCCAGTGGGGACCATTGTATTTATTCCCATCTGTACGACCCTGATAGGACCTCTGGTCAACATTCACACACTACAGGCAATTTGGAAACGCCAGTTAGCCCAGTCTGCATGTCTTTGGACTGTGGGAGGAAACCGGAGAACCCGGAAGAAACCAATCAAGCACAGGGAGAACATGCACACAGACACGGCGCGAAAACCTAACCCAGGACCCTGGAGGTGCAATTGCTCTGGTATATGTTAAAGGAATCAATCAATCAATCAATCAATCAATCAGACACCATTTACCAAGTTTACAGAAGTCTGAATCAATTCTGAATTGAAAACTGCCCCACAAAAGTTGGATTTAATTGCATAACCAAATACGCCTATTCAAATACAACTAATCATCAAATCATCAAATACAACACATCTAATAAATAATGTATCTTTTGTATATTTTCTAGCATAATTATGATGACGCAATTGCCCCCAACTTCACTTCTATTAATGTTGTTGGTAATTTTGTAATTGACGAAACTATTTTTTAACCAACATGCCAGGCCTTAGTGTAAACAGGCATCCTGCAGTACGTGCAGTAACCCCACACCCCTTAAGTGTGGCTGGCTCGAGTTTCTCAGTCAGGCTTTGTGGTGTGGAGGATTACTGGAATGTGTCTTCACCTAACAGCTGCTTTGAAGAGGTTTCATGGAGCTAAACTGAAACAAAACAAGATACTAACTGCATTGTAGATCGGAGCCCTATGATTAAACTATACATATATGACAAATCATATTTTCTATAGAAACGCATAGAATTATACCACCTTCATAAAGGCTAGCAGCATGTAGCACATGTCTCACCAGAACAAGAACAATACGGCAAAATGACTTAAATTTAACGATACTAAACCAAAACATCACAAACACTAAATTAATAATCCAGAACTACAAATATCCATCCACTATCACTGCCAATGAGCTACGTAAAAACATTTAACCTCAACTAGGATCGGTCCTTGAGTGTTACCTTGAGCATCCCTTTCTTCCTGAACATTCTGAAAGGCTTGGGGCTAAGGTCAGAAGAATTGACCACGATCGCTTCGTGATCCACCTTTTGTCATCATCTCTTCATGCATCTCCGCCATTGTTACTTTACGCACCATCGTCCGTATTGCATTACCGGAGCCGAGACGTGCTTTATTTCGTAATGCCAATTTCTGCTCTTATATAAAAAGGTGCATTTTTTCCCCTTGTTTAGAAAAGAAATAAGGAGAAGTTTTCCTCGTTACTTGTTGCTGTCAACACCACGCACCCAGGCACCTGTTGAATATTTGATGTGATGAAGTGCGATCTGAACTGGGGTCAACGCCACAATCGTGGCTCCTCAGCTGTTCCGGGTGAAATGAGGTGGAGTCGCTCATGTGACACTTTACTCGCTCTGGAACCCAACAAATAGACATAAACGTCCGAAGACACTTGAATCGAACTCGGAACGTTGTCTCTGATTGCAATAAAACCAGATCTTATTCCCAGGATCTTTGGGGAAAATGTCCACTCAGACCCTCTGTGACTGGGACAGAAAGTCTGGTAATATCGCCTTTTACAACTAATTTCAGGAATTTCAGAGATTATCCGTATTACCAGAATGCTAACGGATTTCCCTGTGGAACAACACAACCTACAGGTTAAAAAAAAAAAAAAAAAAAAAAAAAAGGTGTAACAAATAATATGAGATTAATAAAATTTATTTGCGGATTGGTCAAATTAGACCTATGTCAATAAATAAACCCGAAGTCAAAATTGTTCGCTCAATTATGTTTAAGCCTTTTGCACATTTATGGACATTACATTTTCACATTCATGCATCTTTGCACACTCCCCGGACATTTCTATTTCAATTCTGTCAATTTCCAGAACAGTTTCTACATTTTCCATATTTGTCCTGCCAAATCGTCTATATTTTGTACAGATACGTTCTTTCAAATATTTTTTATATTTAATTTTTTTGTTCTTATCTTCTATATTTTCTACAGCAAAACTTTTTCTATATTTTATTCCTATTTTATCCCATAATTTAGTTCTTATTGATAATCTTTTTTTTTTTTTTAAGGTCAGAGGCGTTCGTATAAGCATTTCACTGCATATCGTACTGTGTATGACTTGTGCTTGTTCTAATATGCAGTAAAAATTCTCCCTATCACTACACACAGTTGTTGGCATGTGTGAGCTCATATATGTGAAAGAGGGCAGATACTGTAGGAATTTCCTCCGAGTGTGTTATGCTGCTCTGAGGCACAGCATGAACAACAGGGCGAAAGTATAGTTTTTAGACAGTAACTGTCTGCCCCACCTTCCCCTTTTGGCAATTGGTGTATTAGAGAGAGTGGAAATTGGCAAAGGCTGAATTATTTCAATGATGCTCCACTAGGGATGTTGATTAATCGATAATTGATCATTTGCCATTACGAATGTAAATTATTAACCGATAATGTTTGTTTTGCATAATGTTTCTCACTTGTACACCACAAGACGTGCACTTACAAATTAGATGATGTACTGTATAATATTTGATATTGTACTTTAAGCTGCCTTGTTTTTTTTAAAAGGTAAGAAGCATAGGACAGGCTTGTTTTATTAATTTTTTTATGAAGTTTGTTTTTTATTAAGTTTGTCGGGCTTCATCAATAAGTCTTACGTAACTAAATTGTGTTTTTCCGCTAAAACTTTGAACTGAGAAAACAAAAGTGCGTCTTATATTATCACTTATGATTAATTGATTAGTGATTACTAAGTAAAAAAAAAAAATGTTTTTTTATGGCAAAATTTGCAAACGTTAAACATAAAGGATAAAACCAACAATGGTGTTTACATACTGCAATTTATGAATGATATATGAATAATAATGCAGCAATTACAAAATATTCAAGTTTGTGGCAGTAATTATACCCAATAATAAAACTAATCAACCTAACGCTATCAAGATGGTAAATCATTTCTATATAGTGCAATAGAGTCTGTAAAAAAAAATGGGAAACTGAAAAAGTTAGCTGCAAATTAAACAAAAATTAAATCTTTCAATCTTTAGTCCCCTTAATCAAGCTGATCTACGTCCTCAAGTTCCCACTATAAACCACTTCCATTCAATGATGCACGGAACGCTAAATATACACAAAGCACTATAATCCTCAGAACGGGCCCATATAGAGAACCTGGTAGTACTGCTACAGGACAACTGTACATTCTGGAGGGATTAGACAGCACACTGCAGAAGCACAAGCACAAATGAAACTCACAAATGACAAACATGCACCCACACACACACACAGACAGACACACACAGACACACACATCACATAAAAATACGTACATGGAGACAAACATGCATATCAACAACAGGCATGAGCAGGTCTGGGTTCAAGTTTCAGTGAGACAGCAAGTGAACCTTTATCAATATCTGAGTCACTCTAACGTCATCAATTCAGGAGAATTGTTAGTTTAAGGGTGAAATCATATCCTGTATATTATGAATGCCAAAACCTGGTGTCCAGGTAAGAAGTTTGATTTAAAAAAAAAATTTTTTTTAATGCTTATTTATTGTATATTTACAAGCAGTTGCTGTAAACACCTGGATAAGAGAAAAGCTGGTGGTATATTAAACGAAAAATGATTTAAAGCATCAGTTCATTAGGAGCAAATGAAAATGTGCAAATACCGTATAATCCCTGAACACCAGTTCTGAATTACCTCATTTTTTTTATTTAAATTTTTTTCGTGGAATCAAAATATCACATTGTCTCTTAAGTCACGCATTTCATGTCCTGGTCTTCTCTTGCAAAAACACGCCCAAGGAAACCAGAAGGTATTCTCGGTTTCTTATCTTGCGAGAATTAAACCGACACCGTATCTCTCGGTTTCTTCCAAACATCATCCTGCATTGCCAGACATGCCGACGTTGCTGACAAGACAATCCCAGCAACCGAATTTTACTATAAAAATATGTTAATAGGAAAGACGGATCTTTTTTTTTTTCCTATTAAAGATTTGTGCCAAGACTTAGAAAACACCAAGGTCTATGTGAAAAGGTCTACTTAATAACTAGCTTTTTTTTTTTTCTTTTATGAAAATTGCCTATTCTGTCAGGAAAGTTTTATATAGCTGCTCTTTATTAAGCTCTCTCCAGCATTGTCCTAGTTGGAAACTTGTAAATGCTACAGCTTAACCATGCAACAGCTCTATTGCGTTTAAAGTCAAACTGTGCTTAAAATTGTGTGCAATAAATGTCCGCCCATTCAGCAGGGTTCTTTGTTGAGTCGCTTGCATTTTGCTCTTTCGTCGTTTAAAGTACACCACCAGCTTCGTGTAATTTTCTAGCATGTTGATATTTACCTCTTTAACCAGTGCTTTTTTTTTTCTAATGTTATAACCAATAAATTGGAAAAACGCAGATTACTATAACAAGTCGAGCTTTGCTTGGTTCAGTTGCTGATCGTGACTTGCGAGCTGTTGAACTCCAGCCTGCTCTCATGGAGTACATGTGAAGAGGAGGATACACTTACCAGGCATTTCTGTCAGGCTCATTGCTCGCATAAACACGACGCATTTCCGAACCCAGTGGGGTCCTGACACTTGGCACAAAAAAAAAGGGAGAATAAAGGCTATTTTAATGCCATAAATCTGACTGTGAAATCAAGACAAAAGACAACAATTGGAGCCATCAACCTCTTACAGACACCAGCAATGAAAATGAATTATACCGGGAATCATCATCACCAATGTAATCATTCTGCTGATTCAGTGTGTCACAGTTTTAAGCAGAAATTGCGTCATAAGGAAAAGAACAGGAACAGGAAATGTACAGTGATTATGGCTGAAAGTCTCCTTACTGATAAAAGACCACAACAAACCAAATGGCTAGGTCTTGATACTTAAAAAAGACACTGTTGGAGTAAAATCCTCCTGGTTTTCATGACTGTACAGATATGAGTATATAACCTTACAATAATAAAAATCATAATTGCAGACATTCTGCGCATTTAATCCTTCAATAATCAAAAATATCTTTTTATAAATAAGTTTTATTACTTCTATACGATCCATATAATCCAAGTACCATCCAAGAGCTTTGGTTCGTGTGCATAAAAAGCTAGAACAGAGGAAAAAAATGTGTTCTCAGTGACTTTGACCGTGGCGTGGCTGTTGGTGCCAGACAGGGTTGTCTGAGTATTTCAGAAACAGCTGATATCCTGGGTTTTTCACCAACAATAGTGTCTAGAATTTGTACAGATTGGTGACGAGGCATCTAGTGAGGAGAGCTTCTGTGGACAGGAAATGTCTTTATTATGAGGAAAGCTGATAGGAGAACAGCCAGACTTATAAGGAAGTCTTAGTAAATAAAATAACCACTCTTTATAACTGTGATTAGCAGAAAAGCATCTCGCAACACTCGCGATGAGCGGGGAAATTATTTTTTTTTCGTAATGTTTCATGATCCTGTTTGTTTGGCAATGTATTGATTGATACAACGACTCCAGTTATATGTTTGCATTTGAGGTTAAAAAATGTTGCAGTTCCTCTATAATACTACACACTACACATGCTATAAGCTACTCACACACGGACAAGCAGCACATCATCCAGTGTAGTCGGAGCAAATTATTTAATAACGCTCAGTATGAGAACTCAGTATTGGTGCTGATTTTATTATAATTCTTTTATGTTTTAAAATATGGAAAATGTGTGTGCCAAAGAATCAACTTCTGAAGTTTATGCAAAATGAAATTGACCAATCTTGCTTCCCTAAAAATTTCAAGTTGCGAACTTAAAAAAGCCCCAAAAAAATGGGGTCTCGCTTCAAACAATGATCACTTAAAATGCAATGTATTCATATTTTCTTATTGGTATTGATACTAAAATTGGTGCCATCTTTTAGAAGCATATGACCTTGTAAAAATTGTTGCTTAAATAGTTTTTTTTTTTTGCTATAAGCTTAAAAAGCAAAAACATCTATAGTGTCCAAAACCATGTAAAATTCATGTTGCAATATCTTGACAATTTTGCACTTCAGAATAATACACTTTTACCGGTTTATGTCTTTTCATGTGAGGTTTCATCTGAATGACAATTAAGATCATTGAAAGATTTAAATGAAAAAAAAAAAAAAAAAAGGATTCGACACTACATAGGTCATGCAATCGTATTTAGCAAATACAAAATATTTGTTTCAAATACAAAAAATATATATTTTTATCAGATAAAAATATAAATGTGTATGCATATTTAC
>JAQMYL010000019.1:7083336-7096425 GCA_030014365.1 Clarias pachynema
AATACAAAATATTTGTTTCAAATACAAAAAATATATATTTTTATCAGATAAAAATATAAATGTGTATGCATATTTACGAAAAAAACAAAGCATGGATCAGGAAATAAGAAGCGTTATGAAAAAATGCTGTTATATGATCCTGTTTAAAAAAATAAATAAAAAAAATCAGCAGCAATGCCGTGTTATGGCCATAACTTTGTTTATAATTGTACCAAAAACTGAAAAGAAAAAATAAATTCTACTTTTGCACTACAAATTGAATCGACCCCCAGGTATTGTGCTAATAATATCAGGACAATATGGGGTGATGTTTTACATGACCATTAACTGAAGCGCTTGACTTTTACATGCAGGATTACATGCATCGTGCTGTTCCTATTTAATCAGCTAATATGATAATGCATGAATAAGCAGGTGTGTAAGTGTTTCAAATAAATGTAAGCAGACAAATATATGGAAACTGACCTTTTAAGCCTAAATCTTAGTGAGACCAGCGTTTGTGAAGCAAAACATCAGCTTAAACGACGGACTGTACACAGTTGTGTTTCACTTCCTTAATGACATCTGATTAGAAATGTTGAGAGGAAGTCTTTTTAACAACGCTTTATGAGTCAGATGCTTTATCGGATAGCGATTTGTTAGATACTTAGTCATGTTTTTGTATGGCAGGGGTTACAAGTTAAGGCAAAACTCCCACTTTGTGCATCTGGATCTAGAATATTTCTCTTTATACAACACAAATACAGTACAGAAATTTGAGTTAGTGTAACTACTTGTAAAATTATCATATCAATAATACAATTAAGTTTAAATAGTAAAAAACAACAACAACAACAACAACAACAACAAAAGTACTGAAATTAATTAAGGAGATGACTGGAATTGGGTTAAGAACTGTCCTACACATTATTAAACCCTGTAAGCACGTTCAGAAAGCAGAAATGTGGTCAGGAAAAAAAACTAATGAATGGAGATCACGTAAACGTTTAGTAAAACTGACATTAGAAATCATAGCCATGTTTATTAGCAACCATAAGAGCGTTTCCACATGCACAACATGTCGAGAACCAGCATGATGGGGACTAAACACCTGTGTGTCCATAAGAAAACCTATTGTTAGTGAGACAAATCTGGACAAAGAAAAAAAAACATTTACTAGGGAGCATAATAATTGGTCTTTAAAGCAATGGAAAAAGGCCATGTGTTTTGTTGAGTCCAGATTGATGTGTGTGTGTCAGGGTAATAAAAGAGGCGCATGAAGCGATGCACTCACCATACATAGCACGCACTGTACAAGCCTTTGTAGGCAGTGTCATGATCTGGGGTTGCTTCACTTGGTCAGGTCAAGACCCAACAATGTTATGCGGCAATAAAATAAAGTCAGCTGATGACCTGAATGTACTGAATGAGCAGGTTATCACATCAATGGAGTTTTTCTTGCCAGATTGAACAGGCATTTTCCAGGACTCAAATTGTGAAAGTGTGGTTCTGAAACCATGAGTAATCGTTTTTAAACATGATTTCGCCATCGCACTGCGCCGTAATCAAAGCTAAAGGCGGTCAATGAAATCTTGAAGGGTGCTACTGAGTTCATTACTTTTATTCAATGGCAAGAAAAACTCCACATCAAATGCAATCAATAAAGGATTCGGTACAAAATTCTAATATTAAATAGTTTACTCCTAATCAGAGTTGGTAAAACTAACTTAAAAACAAAAATAAGAAGAAAAATAACTACATATCTCCATATAATAAGTATTATTGGAGACCTTTTTTTAGCATGTATATAATAAGTAGTATAGTATAGCTGCACAAATTGATTTAAAATAAATATTGAGATTATTGTGACACATATTGCAATTTAAACTGCTACGCCAACATATGAAATGCACCATACTATAAAATCAAACTAATTTATCTAAGCTAACATTAAATAATGGCACAAATGATCTTATTATGAAGATATTTGCCAATATTTATCTATCATCTGAAAATGATTTAAAACTATTTAAATTATTGACGAACCCTACATAAATCCCTGACTATGATACCAGTACTAACACTATATCAGGGTACAATATGTGCAATATACAGTATATATTTTTATCTTTACAGTTAAGACCCCAACCACAGAGCTGATGTAAGAGTACGTATTGAGAGACAGGGTGTAATGCAGAATATAAACCACACAGCTGCCACTGCCTCTACCAAAATGTCCTAAAGTCTCATTTAAAAGATTTTTATTTTTTAAGATAAACAATAATTAATAGGGATGGGAATCACCAGGGACCTTGTATTGTGATCCTTTTAGCATCACTGTTCTATAAATATTCCCATGTGCTATAATTTATTTTAACCACACAGGATGCTGTGCTGCCTGTCAAATAGAGATAAGGGGGAAAAAAAGATTCAGTTACATATCACAAAGCTTTTGTGTGTGCATGTGATGCCGCACTGACTCCAATATATATTTTTTTTTACTACTAAAAATCCTCTGAGGTAGGGGCGAATTATTTGCAAAGTTTGTTTAGAATTTTAACGAAATCTAATAAATATAATATCAAATCAGAAATCGTAATATGTAATACAAATTGAATCGGCACCTAGGTATCGTGATGATATTGTATCGGTAGAACTGTGACATTTTACCACTTCAAATGCAAACAAAGTAAACGTTACAAGAATGAAATAATTACCCTTAGTAAAAAAAAAAAAGTACAGTTCTATTGATTTTTATTGATTATTCTGGAAGCTGGGCATGTAAGACCCTTTTGAATAGAACTGGAAGGGCTAGAAAGGAGACACTTGTGATAACGGTTGGAATCTGACGGGTAAGAGAGGAGGGGTGGGGTCCGTGAGGAATTCTCTGGAATGGGGAGTATGCGTTCTTCTTGGCAACGTGACTGGATGAAGAGCATGTTTTCACAGCAAAGCCTTCTGGTCTGTTGGAAAGCAGTAGAGGATCGACCGCGAGGAAAAAAAAAAATAATTCCCCATATCAGAGGCGCGAATGCTCGTCCCAAAGATCTCTGGATTCATAACAAATGTAGATAAATTGTGGAAAAAGCGTATGTCAGGAGTATTCTGAATTATTACTCCAGTGATTCCAGTTAGATGAGCCATAGACTCTGAACACTTGTGCTAGTGAAAGAAGCCTCATAAACATAATCAGCACAAGGAATGGGCTGCGAGCTGAAGTGTTTTCTTGTTGCATGCAAAGACCGAGGCCTAGGGTCCCAATTTTCACTAACTAAATGATTTAAATGTGATGTGACACGGTGTTGTGCTAACGTTAAATCACTGGATTGTATTGTGTCACGGCTTTTCACATCACGTCGTGTTCCCAATTTGGAAGAAAAAAAAAAAGAAAATGGTTCCGAACAAGAGCCAGACCACGTCCTGGAGCGATCTGGAAACAAAAAAACAAACAAACAATGCACCACGGCATTAAGGTGCCTATGAACCAAGAAGTATATCAAAATCGATAGGAAGTTTTTTCTTTCTCAGGTGCTCAGAGGTGTGAAATAATAATAAAAACCCCCTCAAACGAAGGAATGAAAAGAAATGGGACTAAAAACAGAATGAAAAACTGATCTGTGATCTGCTCGTCTTGGAAGCTCGTCCGTTCCTGCATACGTCGTTGGTCAAAACGTGCTTCTGTGGTAAAAATATGACTGTTGCGATACAGACAGAAGTGTCTTAATATAGAAGAGGTCTACTTTCTTCCATCTACCATCGTGTGGGCTGTATCTCTATAGAAACCACACTGGCTTTAGCTGCAAGAGGCTGCGTGCAAGCTTGAGCACACAACTCGACAAACACGTCTGTGTAATGGTTTTTGTAAGACAAAAAGGGAAATGAATGTTAAAATGTTTTAGCGTGTAACAGTTTAGAGAGAAGAGAGAGAGAGAAGAAGAAGAAGAAGAAAAAAAAAAGAGTCAATATGTCATATCTGGTATATTTATACAGACACAGTCTCAGTATGTGATAGAGACACATGGCATTGGCCATGCCTGTTGGTGGGTAGCGTGAAACACAATAGTGTTTCATACATGATCAACATTTGTTGTCTGCCATCCGGACACTTTGACCCTCAACCGTTCACATCTCTCCAACTAGCCTTGACAGATCACAAGCACGGAGCTTATCTTCACAAACAGATAACATTAGCATCCTACTCTTTCACTATACAATCCTTCTGAGGAAAATTACAAAAAACAAAAAAAAAAGATGATTGTTACAGTTCGGTCGATAAAACATGTTCAGGATACAGGCAAAAGGACAACGATTATTTAATGCAGCCCAATCAATACCATAGTCTCTAATTAAACTGGAGTGTGCCATTTTGTTCTAGTTGATGTCCTGGTCTCACCCCGAAACCAGGACAAAAGAATAACAGACCAGGCACTCATGCAGAAGAGACATTAAGCTTATTGTTAACTGTCTTGTCGGGCTGTCTTTCATATCTTAACAGAGTCGCATCCTTTTGCTTAAACATACACTGACAACTTTGTGGAATTAAGTGTGGTCCTGACAAATTTCATTAAAAAATAAATAAATAAATAAAAACCCCTTATTAAAATAATTCATTTAATGAAGCATTTAGACTGGAATTAAACTCACAGCGGTGCAACACACACTGATGGTGGAACTACATTAAGTTCTAGTCGTTTCCGAATACCACAATCTGCTGCTACACACTAGAACTGGGGTGAAAAAAAGGGAAAAAAATAAATAAAAACACTTCAGCTACATATCACAATTCTTTTGTGTGGCGAAAACTCAAAAACTGATTTTTAAAAAATTGTATTTTAATTCATACGTTTGCATTTGAGGCGGTAATACATTGCAGTTGCTCTATAATCCTACAGGTGGTGCACACTAAACTAGTCACACATTGAAATCTCAAACTCTGCTGTCAAAGTTGTAAGAAAATCTGAAGAAAAGAAAAAAAAAAGTATATAAAATCAGGAAATTTATAAAATTGTGATACTTCCACCTGGGTATCAGGACACTATCGTATTGGGTGGTCCCTGGTGATTCATGTTCCTGCTGCACGCATCAGCCGAATAGCAATAAGGCAGACGTCTGCTGGGGGAATTAATTAAAGTGCATGAATGACAGACCGTATTTTCAGGAAGAAACAGAAGTGTCGAAAGTCTGACAAAACTGTACAGCTAAGCGGTACTATAGCTCTAAGATGTTGAAAGTTTTTCACTGTGAGCAGCACAAGATTTCTGAGATTTTTTCATTTTTAAAAAATGCTTGATTGGCTTAAGCCTTGTTTAAAATCCAGACTTAGCCTACCTTATTTGGATGCGGTTCCAGGTTTTGTTGATAGTACAATGGCTTTAAAACATTGCTCATCCAATCAGATTTTAGAACCGAATCTGTGCCTTTTATACTCACACATTACTCCAAATCATTTGATTAATACGTTTAACTTGACACACATTAGGTAAGCTCCTAAGGGCCTGGAGACAAGAACACAATGAAGTTTTCACTTGCCTGGTGGGCTAGCTAATAAATTTATGATTTCACACTTGATTATTCTCTCTGTCTTGGAAAATAAGTGGGCAAGAATCAACCACTACAGTCGCTTTCTCCTATTTGGGTTCCTCGGCCCCCCTGCCGTTTTCTACCCTCCAGGGTGGAAGAACCGGTTCAAAAACAGTGTTGGGTCTTTTCATGTGCCTCCGCTCTCCCCCCAGCCCTCCACCCCTTAATCATAGTTCAGGCCACAATGAAGTGAATGAAATGAATGACAGTGCAGGAAGGGTGAGCTGTGAATGGTGCATCATGGGAGCACTGTCGGGAGTATGCGAATGGCGCAAAATGTTGATGAGCTCGTGAGATCCCAAGTACTGTATAATCTTCGCCAAAGGACTCCAGAAGAGGTATGAAGTAGATAGTCGGCGTTGGGGGCATTACCAGGGCGACGCTAGCTTAATGATTAATGCTCCGATTTGATGATCGGAATGAGAATCCGTATTTGAATTGCTGAAGAACTCGTACTCTGACTCAGAAGAACTCCCTGTGCTGCCAGAGAGCCACTGATGGGCCGTAGGTCATCGAGTCTCAATCACTTGGATTGTCTCCAGCTCTCTTGCAGTAATTTTTAGAAAGAAATGTGAAGTATTTTGTCATTGGTTATATCTGAATAATGTACTTCCCCAAGAGTTCTTAAAGCAGTGAATATCCTCTTGGAAAAAAAAAAAAAGGGTTATGGAAAAAAAATGAGCCGTGAACATTAGCTGGATAAACTAAGTGTATCTTAGAAGATACAGGTCCCTCATTGATCCATGTTCTGTTAACACTGGGACTCTTGTAAATGTTGTTTTTCATCCCACAGTTTTCCAAAGGCCTACGACCTTCCATGGAACAAAGCAGACCTTGGCCTTCCATCCACCCATGTCTTCCTAAAGCCCTGAGAACGTCCCCTCCCTCTGCTTGATACTTCCCCAAGCCTCTTCTTTAAAATCCACCCATCCCCCACTTTTCTCAAGGACCTTCTCTCACTGATACAACCTCCAAACATCTCATGGCCATTACTGCACTCCGACCCATGTCATGTAGTTCCGTCCTGCAAAACACGAAACCCTCACCGGCCTCTGCTTAAATCTGCAGAGACCAGTGCCTGTAAGTCGCAAAGCTTAAAAAGGGGGGGATCCAACGGAGTTAGACTTTTATAGGGTCAAACTTAGCGTGAGCATTCCGGATGAGGGTATCTTGGAAACTGTGCTCCCACAGTGCCCCACATCCCACCCCCACATTCCCCCTATTGCTAAACACCCTGTCCTGCTTTCTGTGGAGGGGCAGGAAAGACAGAGAGTCATGGGCAGCATACTAAACACTGCATCCCAGCTGGGGCTACATGAGAGCGGAGACGAAAAGTGGAGGGAAAGAGGCGGGTGGAGGGGGGGTAAAGAAAAAAAAAATACAGAAAAACCAAACCAAAGAATTAGAGTGAAAGATATTAACAGGTGATAGAAGAGCTCTACACAAGGTGGGTACGCAAGAAAGTCTTCATATGCATCTTCATAAAGTAAAAGGTAAAAACAATGGAGGAACAAAAAAAAACAAAAAAAAAAAACAAGAGCGTCTTTTGGCCCGAGGAGCTGGATGATGTGGTTGCTGTGAGGGGGTGGGGGTGGCTCTAGGAATGATGCCACTCCGAGAGCGCTTGTGCTGGCACCGCGTGATGCGGGCACAAGTTCAAAGCAGCTGTTCCTATAGGAGCGTCTCACGCTGCCATGTAGGTGCGAATGGAAATCACAGGAACAGTCTAGTCCGGTCAGCATCATTCATTTGTAGAATCTTAAAAGGAACATCGTTTCGTTTCGTCCGAATTTAAGGGTGACGAACTCTTAAGGATTTGCAAGAGCTAAAATTAACTCGTTTCGTAAATCTAGCACAGAAGAATCAGGTTCTGGGTTTCTGGGCAGTGTTGTCGTGGCAACACAGAGCGAAACCTACTGTACTGTACATCCAAACTAAAGCAGTCTTCTTTAAAGCAGTGAGTACTGTAGTTATAAGCTTGCTGCTAGGATATGCGTTATTAATCAGAAGGATGGAGCTGGCCTAACTCGAACCTTGCTGATCCTCAAAGAAACTCGTGAAATAAGGAGGAAAAAAAAAAAAAAAAACAAGGAGGAAACTTCCTCTCCATCTTTCAAGAAGAAAGAAGGAGGGGGGAAAATGAGGCAAATAGAGACATCCACAGGTTTTAGATGTTGACTCTGGAATAATTTCCAAAATTAACAATGAATGAAAAAAAAAAAAAAAAAAAAGGCTTTAGAGGGTTCTCAGACTTTTGGCCAGGGTGGAGAAAATAATTCCTTTGTGATTATGGCTGAAAGAACACAGTGCTTCAGCGAACAGGTAATATTAGCTAGCTAATCTGCTTCTAGAAATGAATCATAAACATCATAATTAGCTCAGATGTAAACAAGAAGACATATCTTAAAAATAAGGTTTGGCGCGTCAGTCTTAATTAGCAGTTTGTCCATCTTGGAGTTTCAGATGAAAAAAAAAAAACCTGCATTATTGTTGTCTTGTTTCTTACTTGAGAAGCTTAAAGCAAAATTAATTAATAGTACAAGCAAATTCTTTTAATTTTTCTCTTTCTTCTTTGGTAATCCGGCATCAATTTGAGTCAACTTTTCTGAGAGCTAACTTTTATTGCTTTTAACTTTTACTACTTTAACTGTATTTAAAGCAAGGTGTATATCCCTTTATAACAAAGAGATTTGTCTCTTTGTTAGAACGCAGAAAGGGCAGAGATGATAAGGGTTGATGAGACATGAGGAGGGGCTCATCGGACAAATAATCCCCGACTCTGACCCGAGGGAGTATCGTGAGCTCTCGAGCTGGAAAAGAGGTCAAAGTCACAGCTGGGGCTTCCATCACAACGCACTCTGGATGAGCTGCTAAAGCTAATTACAAGAGATTGGGGGGGGGGTTTATTTAGTTATGAATCATGATTCTTTTGTACGCCGATTCATGTATCGCCACATTGACTCTAAAATTGATTTTTAAATGATTTATTATGTTTATAATAGAGATGCGCTGATTGATCGGCCAGTGACTGAAATTGGCTGTTTGTCAGATTGATGAGATCCAGTTGGACACGACCGATTCTGAGCCGAGTGGTGCAACAAAAACACATTTTTATTGTGTTGTACGCATAAAAACCTTCCAATCTGCCTTTTTTACTTCAAATGTTGAGCGAATTCGTCTTGCACTAGTCTCAAAACACCACTAGTGATAATTCAGGCATTTGAGGCGGTAAAACGATCTCTTTATAATCCTGCAGTTGGTACACTCCGCATCCCATGTGGTAAGAGCGAAAATTTGCTAAGTTGGTTTAAAAACAATAATTATGGCAGATGACAGACATACATGCTGCGCAGTTAAAAAAAAAAAAAAAAAAAAAAAAAAACCTTTTGCTTAATTCAATTTTAAGTTAAATGTTAAATTTAAGTTAAACTCTTACATTTGGAGTTAGTTTGCATTGTTTGAATGCTGCCCTTGGTTTTTAAGTGAGAAAACCAATGTTATAAGTAGCATTGACCATAAACATCACCATGAAGCATGAACATTGATCATGAACATTGACGATTACAATTATTAATGTTGAATTCAGTAGTGAAGCTGTCGAATAAAGCTAAGGAACTTAGAAAGCAACTCCAAAACTTCTGAGTTATAACAACTACTTTTAAAAGACTAGGTTTTGAGTCTTCCCTGTTCTACAAACCAAATGCTCAAGATTTAGGAGAGAGGTGATGAGATATTATTTTGTTAAATGTGACCTTGACTCTTAAGAGGCTAAAGACAAAGTTAAAGCACAACCACTGGTGAAGTTCCTAACAACGTCCTAGCCTCTAAAAGAGTAGTAGCCAGTATCAGCAAATTCAATTGAATGCTTTTAAGACCTTCTCTCTCCGAGTCGGGTCTTCAAATCTAAAAATACAATCTGCAACTGCATTGTTTTACCCCAAACACTCACTCCGATTTCTTGTTTCGTGAATGCTGGTAAAGCATTTTCTATTTCAGGAACTTTCTGGACCTAGCAGTAATAACCAGTTTGGTCACTAACTATGCTTAACCACATCATTATATTCCAACATACTTCAACCTGCAGTGTTGTAGAAATGAATTTTGCTATCAAATGCTCGCTATGAACACTTTCACCTATTAAAAAAGAAACCAAAAACAATATATTTGGGATTTTTTTTTTTTTTACTGTTTACGCAACAGCATGGGATGTACGCATGATTGCAGCTAAGAGGAATAAAGATAATAATCTTGTTTATGTGTAATTCGTTTTTGCCAAACTACCTAAAACCAAACTGACAAGTAAAAGTAATAAGTAAGCAAGCTATATGGTAACTTTGTACTTTATAGTAAGGCATTATTACAGTATCAACTGTAATCTCAGCAGGAACCCTAACGCTGGATGACTGTTGTAATATAATAGTTGCAATGATGTTGCGGTGATGTCCACCGTTGGGACATCAATGTTGTTGAAAGTCAGAATGACAAAAAAGATTCACACAACATTTACATTCAGGCATTTGGCAGACGCACTTATCCAGAGCGACTTACTTTTTTTTTTTTATCTCATTATACACCTGAGCAGTTGAGGGTTAAGGGCCTTGCTCAAGGGCCCAACGGAGACAACTTGGTGGTCGTGGGATTTAAACCTGGGACATAGTCCAATTCCTTTACACACTGAAAAAAAAAGTAAATGAATAAAAATGTATTATTTAATACGACTTGTTTTAAACATAGTGGTAACATTGACAACGCAGCTGTAATCCAACATTAGCTAAGCTATCCTTACACGCTGGAAAACTACTTATTTAAATAGTCCGGTCTCCGCAATTCCTTTCGTTAATACACTTCCTCTTCTGCCATCTTTATTTTCACAGAGCTCTGTCACAAAACTGATTAAGGGAAATGTGTGATATTTGCTGCTTCCATGCAAAAGACTAGCGTGCCTTTAAATGTCCCTGGTGGTCTAGAGCTAGGATTCGGGGCGCTCACCGCTGCAGCCCGGGTTCGATTCCCGGTCAGGGAAGTAACTCGGGGGGCAGTGATAGCTCAGTGTGTTAAGGCTCTGAGTTACTGAACGGAAGGTCAGTGGTTCGAGCTCCAGCTCTGCTGGTTACTGCTGTCCCGCCCTTGAGCAAGGCCCTTAACCCTGTCTGCTCCAGGGGCGTCGTAAAACAGCTGACCAAGCGCTCTGACCCCTGGGATATGCAAAGAATAAAGAATTTCAGATGTGACGAATAAACGTAAAGAAAGTGTAAAAAAATAATTAAGTAAGCACATAAATAATTTGAGCGCACGAGAAACAAAAAGACACATTTTGTGACTTTCAATGGACTGAAGTGGGCGTGACTAAAGTTCAGAAGAAGTTATTATTACTAAATAACAATCTTTGATTACTGAGTTTCACTTGATGTTTTTCAAGTAATTTTGTTAAACTGATACATCGGGTGCGTTCACATTACCAGCCCGAATCGGATCGGAATTCATGTGACTTTTTTACCTCAGAGCATCCGTACGACTCAGAGGACAGACGCGTCCAGGTTAGAGTCAGATAAAAAGTATGAATGTGAACCGGAATGACATGCAAATCCGATTTGACCCAAGAAATGAATAAATAAATGCAACTGAACAACATAGCTTGTAACGTGATCGCAGCCTGCTAAGCTAATGTTTGTTTTTCCAACACCTTGCACCTTTACTGTCTAATACATAAATAATATCTGCCATATACAGTAGTGTGGAGATTTGTTCCTGTCTTGTTGCAAATGAGCAAAACGTAAAATCTGTAGAAAATGACTTTGTGCATGTAAACAGGAAGCAAGAAAAAAAAAAAAAAAACAGAAATGGAGTTGAGGACTGTATACTATTACTCCGTGTGCCTGTGCTCACTTGCATTGTCTCACTCCATTTAGCATTCAGGGCTTATTTATGTAATTGCAACCAGAGTGCCAATAGATGATGAAAAAGACAAATGTTACATAACAGACTTTTCTGACTCACACAGGCTTATTTCTAGGGTCGTACATGCATGGCTGTGCGCGTACGACATACCGCGCACTCGGCTTCTCCCCACCTTTTGGCACTTTACCGTTTTTTTTACAATTTTTTATTTGCTTTCCTCCCCAAAAGCAAAATTGTACAAGCTAACCCGAACGAATGCAACGGTCTCGGTGGATTAAATGACAACAGCAGTACTTTGCAACCAAGGCCACAGATGTGACCGGCCTCTAATTAGACTAATTATCAATCCGACAGTTATAAAAACACAACCCACAGTGCACACTAGTGAACAAGGTTAACACAGGTTGAGTGAAAGTCTTGCATATCTTTCTAAGAAAATAGTGTCTGTCTGAACAAGAGAGAGAAAAAAAAAAAAGCTTCAGAATCAGAAAACCACGGCTTTGCTTTGATACCAGGATTGTCAGATCTACTTTTCCGAAATGGACACATTAATGTAAGACACGCTAAGGTGCTTACAGCCTGTGGACTCGATTGATCTTTTAAACGACGGCCAGTTGCATGAAAAATGGAGCCAGAGCACTCAAAATAGCCTTCGTCATGGTGGCAGACACCACCTGAGACAGCTTATAAACCCGCGCTGCCGGTTTAACGGTACCGTGATGCTGTGTGGGTAATTAAACACCTCGGTTGGTTACCGCTGACACCAGCGCTGGTGCAGCACTCGTCCTTAGTGAGCCTGAAAGATAGCAGATAATCTACGATGAGTCCAATTTCAGGAAGCTTATGATGCACATAAGCTCAACATTAAAGGGTGTGAAAATCTGAGTCAATACATGCTGATGTCACGTGCAAGTGTTCAATTTTTATTTTTTATTTTTTTTTACAACAGCCGATGTAGAGAGCTCGAGATGTGCCACGTCCTCTTCTGAATCGAAAACATAAAAAAAATTTAGTTTAATGATCCAGCTAAATATGAAGGAAAGCGCTTATTAAGGAGTTTGATAAGAGTTTTCACACTAGGCACGATTGATTTGTACCGAGTCGGAACGATTGTGTTCTCACTGATCAAAATCAACCAGACTTTGGGGTCGAACGCCAGGTGACTATAGAGAGTTTAGCCAGAACCAGAACCAGAACCAGTGGTATCACTTGAAGTAATATGCCACACCGTAATAATAAATAATAATGATGTAGCAACCACAGTTGGTCTACAAGGGTGAATAAAAAATGATCCGCACTCCGTTCAGTGCTTTCCATTCAAGGCTACTGTGCAGGAGTGAATGTGTTACATCAGTTCTTTTGTAACTGCGGTGCGAGCAAAAATGGACGCCACACGTGTGATGTGCATGAAAGATTCGCAGTGATTCGTGATTTGTTATGAGATCGATACTGAAACAACTCATGAAAGAGCAGACAGAATTGTCTGGATGTCTGCTAAGAAAATTCGGACCGTGACTTTAAGGACGGTAAAGGTTTATTATTTTTTTTCCCCCGTTTTTCTCCCTAATTTAGTCGTGTCCAATTCCTCCCCATCACTAGGGGGCTCCCACATTAAGGCTACTACTACCACTC